>KZ807269.1:420939-439368 GCA_000696205.2 Oncopeltus fasciatus | reverse complement strand
CTTCTTCTATATATATATATATATATATATATATATATATAAGTTTCAGTTTTATTTTGATTTCTCATTGAACTATAATTTTACGAATATAAACAAGGAGATAGAGAAAGAGGTAGGTCACACGGGAGAGAGAAGGAATTCGAACCATTAGTTAAGCCTATTAATACTCTTAAGCCTATGAGTTAAGCTTTGTTCCTTGACGTGATAGCACAGTGAGTTAAGTCTTGTCCCTTGACGTGATAGCACCGTACTGTACATGTGATTCTCGCTATTTCCCTATTGGAGACACTTCAAGTTGATTGAACATTTTATTCTCCTGAAATAGCGACATTTAATTATTTGATTTTTGAATCATTGATTATTATCATTACGGAAGAGTGCTAATCAATATTACGCTAGTAATCCAACAATTAGCGCACTGCCAACATCTCACCGAAGCCGTACTTTGTCCGACGCTGCCTGCACACCTGTCTTTGACTGCCGGCCGGCCTCATCAGTTCAACCAGACTACCTTTTCTTCCTCACCCGGATTCGACGCAGTTTGTGATTTTCAACAATCTTATATTCCGTGAGCTCATAATCAGGTCAGACCTATTACTATTTATTCCTTCTCTCTCTTCTTCGAACAACAAAGAATCTTCTAAATAGTTGCACAAAGTAAAAATTAGGATTTCACACAATTTTTACAAACTATTTATGTTTATTATTTATTAATTAATTATTCAATTTATTATTTTTAATTAGGTTAATTTATCTTGTAATTTCCTTGAATGCAATATTTTTTTCTATTTCTTAAACTTATGCCCATAAACCATTTTCATTGTAAACCTATAAATTCTGTACTTTTCATTTCATAAAACATCAACATTTTTCTTGCTCCCTTTTTTATTAAAATTGCAAACATTTCATTTATGCTATGACACTATTATTGGGGTGCTAATTGAGAAGTCACCATTAATATTGGCAAACTCATTATTGCATACACTACTGCAACCAGACCCGGCATTTTATTTAGTGTATGAGGATCGGCCTCCGCACGCAACAATGGGAAATAATCATTTCTATTAAAAATTTAGTAATTATAAGTGTTATTAGTTACATATTAACAATCTTGAAATTTACTTTTTAAATTTCATTTACAGGCTAAGAAATATTTTAGATGAAAAATACCTCTTCAATAAAGTCGGAAACATTAATTAAAATAAATGTAATTTCTAGCCATATTGTTCAGACTTAGCTCATAACCTCTATAATTCCTTTTACCAGATATTCAGCAAATTGAGGCGATTTTCACGGCAGATTTTTTGAAATTGTTTCAGATAATTTCTCCAAAACCACTCTAAACAAAATTTATAATAAGTATTGCATATATATATGTATCAATAATCTACTGGTCATAGTTTCAGCTTTTTCTAGAAAAATTTGGCATGTAGCTTTTAAATTCCCAAAACAGAAGTCTAGATAGATTATTAATACGTATTTGCTTAACTGAATTGGAACAGTAGGAATGGGGATTACCAAAATGTCAAATCCGACTAAAAAAATGCTGTTTTTTAGTAGAGAGCTTAATATTTAATTAAGAATGAAGACAATCATCATCAATTTGTTTATTTATAATATAATATATATACTTTAAAAATTACACAATATTGAACAATTATGAGCCAAGGATTAGGAGGTTTATCAAATATCAATCCGGGATCCCAGAACGTTAAATTTCAATTTTCCGTCCAGTAATGGCCAGAAATAGTAGTTTCTATTCATGAAATTTGGCGTACCGTTTTCAAATGTCAAAGGTAAAACAGAGCTCGTTAGAGATCTACATCAGACTAATAGGAATGAGGAAAATTGCCCGAAATTCATAGCAGGGCTAAACAATTTTTTTTTTTTTTTTTTTTTTAATTGCAGAGCGTAAAATATTTTCTTTGAATAAATGGTACTTGACACAGATTTGGTTATTCCAATAAGGTATTTTTCGTGAGATAATCTGCTAAATTGAACAAATAGAACTGATGGTTAACAGAATACTCCAGTAAAATTCAACACAGATTTGTTTATTGATAAATAATATAACATTTATATATTATATTATTATAAATACAATAAATATTATATTTCTTTACATTNAATTATATTATTTACATTATAAATAGTATAAGTTTTATTTATTGATAAATAATGTACATGACAATTATTACTTTTGCCTTTGAACGCCTAAGGCCAAGTTTCATGTCCTATGGTTTAAATACTGATTTAGAGTTACTTAATTTGGAAATACAAATCTTTCATGAAAACAAGCTTCATAGCTTCATTCTTCTGCTAAATTTTATTGTCGGGCTTTCAAATTTTTTCCAAAGGAATATCTCCTCGTTCTTTTAATGCCTGCTAAAATATTTAGTTTTCTTCACGAAGTAACATATTAAAATTCATGGAATATTACATTCTGTTAGAATTGTTTTAGTTTAATTTAGAATAAGATGAAACCTTACAGTCTTAACCAAAATCTTCTAAGTTAACTAAACAAGTATTTAGTTATCTTAATGAAAAAAAAAAAAAAAAATGAATTAAATTTTATTGAAGCGCTGAAGCTTTTAAATATATTTTATGTGTAATTGACTAAATTACTGAGAATTCAAATTAAAAAAAAAAAAATCATAATGCTTTCTTGGAAGAACTTCACTAAACATCAGTTATTGTTAGGCCTGAACAACGTTTCAAGACTTTACTTTTAACTAGACAACTTCAACTCTGATATATGTGGCAGTTGAGCTTATGTGTAACTAACTAGTGAGCCATCTTATAATTTCAATAAGATTATTATCTAGGCAGCATTATATTATAAATGTTTGGTTATAAACTTGAAGCAGTTTGGTTATTTTGAAGTACTTACTTACTAATGCTTTAGTATTAAGTATAAATAAGTATTATCAAAGTACTTTAAAGAGGTAAATAATCTAAAGGGTTATTATTATTTCTACCACCAATGAATATAGAACTCTCATACCTTCTATTATCCGTCTTCATTGGTTTCTGTACATCCTCTCCCGTTGGCAAGCGCTTTCGGACACTGTCCATCTTCTGGCCGAATACATACGTTCACTGTCACGGTCCGTATTCAACGAATACGTATGTATTCGGCCAGAAGATGGACAATGTCCGAAAGCGCTCGCCAACGGGAGATGGTGTACAGAAACCAATGAAGACGGAGAATATAAGAAATGAGAGTACTTTAAAGAGATTACAAATAGATATCGAAATTTAAAGTGAAGTTAAGCTGATTTTGGTATATTTTTAAAAAATATAAACCTTTTTTAATCGACCTATCAACTCCTCTAAATTTTGGATTATAATACTTAGAATTAGTGTTTAAAATAAAATTTTTTAAATCCAGAAAATTTTAAAAACTTTGAAAAATTCAAATTAATTATTTAAACAATCAATGCGAGGGAATAGAATAAAAAAATCTATCTGTCCCAGGCAGGACTCGAACCAGAATCTCCTGCTTGCCGGGCCGGTATGCTATCCATTGCACCACCGGAACGAGCTAGATAACTTATTAAATCCCCACTACATTTAATAAGTTATATAGATCTTCCCGGTGCACCACCATTGCACCAATAGATAGCATTCTGGTCCGGTAAGCATGAGATCCAGGTTCGAGTCATAGCTGGGACAGATAGATTTTTTTATTCTATTCCCTCGTGTTAATTGTTTAAAATTTACGTGGGATAATAAACCACTACCAAATAAATATTTGTTATTAATTATTTAAGTGTCTCTTATTCTTTTCTATGTATAAATACTAGAAAAACGCTAGACCCACCAAAAACCTTGCTTTTTGACTATCTTATTGAGTATTCCAACTTGACACAACTCTATAGATGGTCGCTAAAGAAATTCCATGTAGGGCCATAACATGCAATAAAAAGATAAAATAACTTAACTCCTGATTCAATGAGATCCTCAAGATATAGTTTACGGAAAAAATGCCGGAAGAATGGTACAATGGTCTATTTGTACCGATCTTCATGAAGAGTAATAAGGGGTAATTTAATAATTATAAAGATATCACCGTTTAAAACATAAGATATTCGTTATATATATATTATTTAGTAAATATTCAAAAATCAAGGGCGTTAAAATTAGATACTATGAATGAGGAAAATATATTGAAAAGTAAATATTAATTTTATTGTGGTTTTTAATCCCACATAAATTAATACAAGAGAATTGAATGAAAAATCTTACTGTCCCAGCCAAGGCACGAACGGTTTGTGCCCTGGCTGGGGCAGTTAGATTTTTTATTCTATTCCCTTGCATTTATTGATTTATATATTGAAAAGTTTCTTTCTAACTACAGTAACAGATGCAGATCGGTGTTGAAATAAGAAACGCCCCCCTTCTCCTAAAAAAAGTGATTCAAATCATCTTAACAATGTCCTAATTGAGGAATAAAATTATATAACAAAGAGATTAATTTCACTAAATTAATTAATTGCTGCTTTGATGAGGGCACATTTCCTGGAAAATCGTAGTGCGTTTAAGTGATACCCCTCAAAAGAAAGAAGAAGTTAAAGAAAGTTACCTGATAAATTACTGGCTTGTCTTTTTTTTTTTTTCAACATGTCTAAATATTTGATGAGGCTATATACTTAAGATTAGGAAAATGGTTCGAAAAAGTAATTTAATCGAGAGAAAAAGTATGATATAGAAAAAATACAGATACAATTTAAGCGACAATATGATTGGTCAATGGCATTAGAGGTAGGAGAAAGGCAAGGTGTCCTTTTCGCAGATTTAGAAAAACTCTCTCCTTTTGGTTAATTAGAATATTCCTTTTAATTTAAACTTTTACCATCTGAGAAAATAAATTTCAAATAATACAATCTTCTTGAAAAGTGACGATAGTTTTTAATAGTTATTAATGAGTCTTCTAACAAATCTACAAATATTCAACTGTAAATTGGGTTAACATTAGGTCCATTATTGTTATTTATACGGTATAAAATAATCTTCCTTCATTTATTACCAAAATCAGTTTTCATTTTTTGATGACCTGACAAAATTTTGTAATCCAAGAGCAAACGAAAAGCTAACGAGTAGATCTTTTCAGTTGGGGTTCGGTCAAGGTTGATAAAAAAAATACAATTTGATAAATGGTATACATTTTAATTACCTATCGACGTTTCGGCTTACATTTTAAGCTATCTTCAGACGAAAGTGGATGTCTTGTCACCTAGATCACATGTTCAAATAATATAAGGAAATACACATTTATTAAATTGATTTTTGGATTAACCTTGACCGAACCCTAACTAAAAAAATATACTAATAATTTCTACGGTCAAAACTCTCCATGTGAAGAAATAACTTTAATATAAATAATAGTTAGTAAATAAATTGTTCACGACAGACCGTTGCATACTTCATTCTAGAAATACAATACTTCTAAAACACATTAAACGAGTTTTAAATGAAGAATCTGCATTGAAGCATTTAATTATTTTTAAAAAATTTAGAACTTGAAAAACACAAAGCACTAAATACATATCAGTAATTTTGGTTCTAAATATAAAGAAATAATAAAAATATTAATAACGCGACGTATATATTAAATAAACTCAAAAGAATTTTAAATAATAAATACTAAGTATGAACATTCCAACGGATTTTTGGCAGTTACATGTATTACCCAAGTTTGGTATATATCCAAGATTCAGATATTTTAAAAATTTATTATGCGGGATATAATACAATTCCACGTCTTCTTGCAAAGCTTATTTTTAATTAACGAAATATGTAACCATAGCATCTGTATACACATAAACACGTAAAATGTAATAGTTTTAACTATCCTACAATAGGAGCTATTTCCAATTAAATTAACTACAATTAAATATGAAATTTTCATTATGCAAAATTTATTAAATAAATTACTCATTATTCACAATGAGTAAAACTTTTGGGGAGACTACTCGCCGTTCGTCAACTGCCAAAGAAAAACATTATCAGTTTTTTTTTAATAGGCCTTCTGCATCAATGAAGTAGACGAAGGAAATAGAAAATATCTCCGTTGCAGCATATTCATGGTAACAGCCCACTTTTTTTTTTTTTTTTCTTTTTATCCTGCATTATACCAGTGGTTTGCCCAAAGCTTATACCTCATTGTTTGAATATATTTTATGAGTATTTACATATGGCAATGTATATTCATACATATGAGTGTTTGCGCGCGCGTGAGTGAGGTTTGTTTACATGGATGTAGGAGGATAACAAACAGATACCCGGTGGAGGTCCTTGAATCCTTGAAAAATTAATAATCTTTAAAGGTCAACGTAACCATATTAAAATATGATTATAAAATCCCCTCCTTCCTTCATCCAGATTGAGTTGAAGGGAAAAAACCAATTTACTCTCGTAATTAGAAATGTTATTGGATTCTTGCAAATAGGCGTAAATATTAGTTTATATCTGAATCATTTGACCTCAATTTGTAATGTGTGGTTTTTATATTACATTTGAAAATAAGGCTATGTTTCATAATTTTAACGATTAAAAGAGAATTTGATGGATATCATAAATACTATTTCAGTGCTCTCATACCTTATATTCTCCGTCTTCATTGGTTTCTGTACATCCTCTCCCGTTGGCGAGCGCTTTCGGACGACACTGTCCATCTTCTGGCCGAATACATACGTTCACTGTCACGGTCCGTATTCAACTGTGTTTTTCTGTGTGTTAGTTGTGTCAGGTAGCTGTAGGGGTCACTTTTGTCGGCGATCAGGTCTGTCGCATGTGTGAGTTATGAGGGTCATCGTCCATTATTCCAGGTATAAGTTGAGGTAGGGATTGGTTGTGATCTCCTTTGTTGAGGTGTTCTAAGTGTTTCGAAAGTTTTTTGTAAATGTATTTGTTTGCCTATGGATTATGCTGTCTTCTGTCTTTTAGCGTTGTTGCTGGTTTGTGCGTCGTCTGTTCGTTTGCGTTTGTGTGTTTGTTTTAGTAATAATAGCGGTCTAAATATTGTGTCAGATTGTGTGTTAAGTTGTTCGTTAATTATGTTCTTGTCAGCTGTCCTTGTTTTGTAGATTTCCATATTTTCTAATATGTCCATCTTCCGTCCCTTCTGTTGTTTGTGTAGCAACGTCATGGTTGTTTTTATGTCGGTGAGGTCGTGTCCGTTGTCTTGTAAGTGGTTTGCGTAGTTGGAGTCCCGTTTTTGTCGTTTGTATGCTCGTGCGTGTTCGTCAAATCTCGTTTTTCTATTCAGTGCTTCAACATGCAGACAGTTTCGTTAATCTATTTTTTATTAACATTATATTACGGTTGGAGGTTTGATAGCCATCATCAATTATGCTGGAAGAATTAGTCAGGGTTTCGGCCAGAATAAGAATAATAAAATACTCCAAAATTTTTGGGTAATTATTTTATTATTGCCGATGTTTCGACTTAACTTAAAAGTCATTATCAGTGCTGAAATACAATACACACTATTACATTTATAGAATTTTAGACTGATATGAACAGACAGAGATGAGGTATGCTACTTGACAGAAAATGATTTATAGATGAAACTTAACAATACAAATATCAAATAATGTGAATTGTAAATGTCAATATTATATATAAAACATAGACATTTACAACTTATATTGTTTCAAATTTATTTATTTACTCGTATTTGTGTTATTAAATTGCTGTTGGACTAAATTCTGATTACAACGCAAAATGTTTGATTGGATCCCATCCATACTTTTCATTATAATCAGTTTTCCTGTTGTACCATATGTTATACTAAGCCCTTGAGTAAATAGAGTATATATATATGTGCAGTATTGGATCCTTAGCGAGTACTATATTAAGTAGTAAATAACAAATTTACTCGTACTATATTTAGAGCTACAAACACATGGGTGACCACTCTAACCTGCAGACATAGACGTATGAATCCTCGACTCCACAAGACATTGCCGAGACAGACTCCTTTCAACTCTGAACATGTAGTACTTGAAACATGGTCTTCGTATCGAGTACTTTTCGGTTGGTATATCTTGGCAAAGGTATATTTCGTCCTACAGCTCTTCTTCTGATATCTCCGTGTCATTTCTAGCCCACTTTAACCTTCCTGACTTGATGAATCTCACTGTGCTTGGTTCCTGCCATTGTATCCACTGAGGTGTCGACTTCAAACTCGTATGAAATAAACTATTCGATCCAAAGATGAGTACATGATGTAGAAATACCTCAGAGCACTTATAACTTGATTGATTTTAAATGCACATTACTTTTGAGGTTGGTCCACAAGTCTAGTAAAAGGTGATACAAGGAGAGCAGCCGGGCGTGGCGGTGATCAAGGGGTGGGGTTTTGGCCGTCTCTTGGACAGGGAACTTGACTCAATAAACCTTACAATAAGACTGGTAAAATTTATTACATTAAGTCATGCACTCATATACTAAGAACTGCTAAAAGAAAAATGGTGTAATGATATCATAGTATACTTAAGACTGACGATTGAAAGTATTTACAGTAGAATAATAATAAAAAAAGAAAAAAAAATAGATTAAAATTTCAAAGAGCTCTTGTCCTAATAATGATTTTTTTTTTTTTGCATCAATAATATAACTATAATAGAATGAATTATAAAAATTTTTAGAAAAATATCTATCTTGCATAAAATTAAATTCTACAACGATGATAGACAATAGTATTTGAGGCAATAATGACCCTCAGTGGTTGCCATGCCTTTAAATAAGAAAAAAAAAAGAAAAGGTGATTTATCAATTCACAAAATTTTTTTTTATAATAACAAAAATTGCAAGTTTGATTAATACTAAGACTGTCATGGTAATTAATTATCTGACTCCCACCAATTAGTAATCCCCAAACATTACTGCCTCTTCTGGTCTGGTTGCTTTGCAATTATTCTTTACCAATCTGCCACATATTTGCTAGTAAAATTTACTTCATCTGCTTGGGAGGCAGCTAGATGTTTTGGTTAACTGCGTTTTCGTAAACTTGGGTTTTCTAACCATGAGTTCAAGATTAAAGGTTAAATTGTAATTCCCAGTTGTAGTTATATCACAGTAATATTATTGTTAAGAAGTTAAGCTTTCCGAAATAATTTGTTAAATATAATGCTAAGACAAAATCCTGTCAGTATATGGTTAGCTGTCAGTGACGTAGCACAGACTTCAGACGAGAAAATGTTCAGACAGGGTTCGTCTAACTCGACAGGCCTGGAAGAAAATCGAGGCTGGTCCAAGTCAGAACGAGTTTCCACTTCGCCAATTCCACTAATCAACAAATTGCTAGCGTACCCTCCCTTTTGAAATTTAATTAATTAAAATTAAATTTAGATAGTAGCTTTCTGGCATCCATAAATGTATAAAATAATCTTTGTCATACCTTTGAAAATTTTTTAATAAATTAGTTTCTCTCTTGTGATAAAAAAAAAATGTTTTTTTTTTTTTTTTTATTCCTGAGAGAAGGAATTGTTTGAATCAAATTAAGAGACGAGTATCACTTGAGACACGGATAGGTGAGAACGCATCTCTTAATCTCTGCCTCAACTAGCATTCTCAAAAGGAGTTATTATTATTTATTTGATATACCCTTTTTTTTTACTTTTTATTTGTACTAATTTTCTTAGGGAGTAGAATTTACAAATACAAGTAGCCTAACACATAAATCTGCTCATATATAATTTCTTTTCTTATTTTTTTTTATTTAAAGAGAATAGAGGAAAAAAATTCCCCCAACCCATACCTCTTATTCCTCCTCTTAATTTTGAAATTCCAAAAGCAAAATGAAGCAAGAAATATCTAATAATGAATCCTGCTAAAAAAAAAAAAAGAAAAAAAAAGAAGGAAACATTTAGAGACTTCAGTATTTTAGTGTCTAGATTCATAAAAAGTTATGCACCTCAGGAAAATATTAAATTTCTTAAGACTGGAATGATTTTAATTAAATTAAGTATATAAAACGATTACATTTTCTCAAAAAATATAATAAGTTATGAAAATAATTCTACTATCTTTTTTTTTTTTACAAAGAACTTTAAATTTTTCTAAAATTTAATTACCTGCAAAGAATAAATAAATGTTTCCGAACATTTTTATATGCAAAGAATAAGCAACATATAATGTTGTAAAGTTATTCTAATTTTTAAATTAACAATTAATAAAAACAAGTAATAATACAAAAATTCCCACTTTAACCCTTATCTTGACTTTTAATAGAGCAGAGCTTTTTTTTACAGATTAAATGCTTAGTTTTTAAGTTTAATAGACATTACCTTTTTGGGATTTGGATCAAGAAATTGTAGAAGTAAAATTGAGGTCTGTGGTAAATTGCAGCCTACAACATATATCAATTGAGGGGAGAAATAGCTGCAATATTTTTAAATGCAAATATAACAGTAACTGAACGGTACATAAACGGAAAACGAGTTAGAGCATGAATATTGACATGCGGCCGAAAACGGAGTCGGGGCCGCGTTCATTTGCAATGGTGGGGAATAAAAGTGTAAACTAAATGCAATATGCTCAATATGCCCTTGGAACCATACAAATCTCCGCTGGTGTTAGCACCCAAATATAAGCGCTATCACCATCTTCACTTTCCGCTCGACTGCCAATCGGAAAATATCACTCTAGAAACCCTCTCGTAATTGAAATCCTTGAAGCCCTGTGGGATCTAATGAAAAACATGATTAAAGTTGAATTTTCTTGGATTCCCGGCCACAGTGAGATTTCGGGCAATAAGGAAGTTGACTGAGTTGCCAAGGAAACCACCATGTCTGTAATTACATGCGAAAAGGTTCACATAAAAGACCTAGCAGAAAAAACGTAATATATTAAATGAATCAATGAACTGGAAATCATCATTTATTGAAAGCAGACGGAAGCCATATTAATGATGAGAGCCTTGGTGGCCTTAAAACACACACACACACACACACACACACACACACACACACACACACACACACAGTATTATATAATTTTATGAAGTATTAAAAATTAATTAATTGTGTATTGTCAATTTGTTCATTATTCGTCATCAATTATAGTACGAATCATTTTTACAATAGGATTTTCATTTTTACTCAATTATTTTTATTTTATTTTTAAAAAATATATATACACACACACACACACACACACACACCCTTAGTAGCTGATACTGAGCAAGTCCATGAGTGAGACCTCGAGAGATGTTCTGGAGCACCAGTACAGGTGTTTCGCACTATGCTTGACGCCAGAGAGGAGTCAGGGACTTAAAGGATTTAAAGTATTCTTTCTACTGGTGTGACGTTATTGATATATTATCAAGACAATTAATTATAAATTCCAACTCGAGGAACATGACATACGTTGACCTACTAATTGTGTGGCGTGCATTTGGGAGGGGATTTCAATGTACATCCCAGTCAACATTTTTAAGTCAACAATGTTAATATAGAATAATTTAAAATATCGTCTTTAAAGAGATGTTATACATTTACAATTTTTATTTAACGCTATTTAAGATAGATTGTGGGATTTGCGATAAATCTGAGTTTTANAGATGGACAATGTCCGAAAGCGCTCGCCAACGGGAGATGGTGTACAGAAACCAATGAAGACGGAGAATATAAGAAATGAGAGTACTTTAAAGAGATTACAAATAGATATCGAAATTTAAAGTGAAGTTAAGCTGATTTTGGTATATTTTTAAAAAATAGTGAACCACCCTTAAATTGGATCAATACAAGGAGCGTTTTGGGATTGTGTTACGATTTCAATAAACGACATCCATAAGAATTCACTTATTCATAATATTATTAACGATCATAACTATAACTTTTTTTTTATACTTTTTTACATTTAACTTTTCATTGGTGAATTAAAAAAGACAGAGGGTTCTTTTAGTAATATATTAATGTTTTATTTAGAATGACGATAAATGTTCACGCAGGCTATACGCTGGTATACCACCTGGATTTTAAAAAACAGCTCTCATTCTCTTTTCAGCCCTGAAGAAGCCATCACATGATGTGCGAAAGCTCGGCAACTATCGGCAACCTGACACGGTCCAACCCGGAAGAAGAAATGGTAAATAATGGCAAATGCTCATCGAATTAAATTGCTTTCTAATAGTTTTTATTCGTTGTTCAGTTATTATTATTCATTATTAATTTGTAGCCATATTTAACTCGAGTAAATGCACAATTATATTTATCAATAGTTAGTAAATTTAAAAAAAATCATAATAAGACTGCCTGCGTCTGACAAGAAATAAGAGGGAATTTAACATCGCACATGTTTAGTTTACCACTGCATTCTCTATTATTAATAACAAATTTTAAAATGAAAATATGCTTTTGATGAAAATGATTTGACACACTTAAAATAAATGCTGCCTTCAAGTGAGTTTTATTTCAATGAGTTATCAATAAAAATTCAGGCTTAAGAATAACTTGCATCGAGCTAAACCTACTTAAAAATGCTTAAGTTTACATTTAGCCACTATAAAAATACCATGTTTATATAAAAATTTAGTTCGGAAGGTAAATGAAGTAATAAAATTACTGTGTCATGAATATGAGATAATGAGAATAAAACGTCCCAACTTCCCTTAGCAAAGTAGCCCTGAGCCAAATCCTTCACGAGTCGGCACTGGAAGCACTGAAAGTACCTCTCAACTCTCCTCTAATCAACATGTAGAGTTTCTGCACTAGCCAGTACTGTTTTCATTGACAACTAGTCCACCGCAGAGAAGTCAGCTCCAGATCTCACAGGAAGGCGTGAGGTTACGTCAGCTGGTAGAACCCGGCCTATGTTGTATTCCTCAGCGTTCGGCTACGATCGGTCAGTACCTCAGGAAGTATGTAAGACGATCAACCTCGTCTATTGTACTGTAATTGTTCCTGAGAACAACAACGGTTTTCAAGATGCATTGCTTCAAAGGCTAAATTTAGTCGAGATTCAGCTGAGCTAATCAATCAAGCCGAGAGGTCAATCAATAAGCAACGTCACATATATTCATTCATAAATCATATATAATTATATTTATTATTTATGTATCACTTATGTATATATATGACGATCCTAATTTCTCAAATTCTCGGTTTCATTTGAACTTGTATATAAATCACATTTAGATACATTCCTTAATCCCAGCAATTGTTTATTCTTATTAGAATCAAGATTTAAGTGAATCAGATAATTCAATTGAAGAAGAAAGCCACCTAGTCCCATCAATAATTTGTGAAGAGATTATTAGATGATTCATTACCATTTGACTTAGCTTGGTTTCTCATTTGGGATAAGCCGATAAATATTCCACAATTAGACACCGTTCCTCTGGAGTTGTTTTCAGTTTGAATTGCCGCTAAAGTCATTCACATTCCTTTAAAAAATGAAAATTGTAATTCCTCCTTGATGACTTTTTCTTTTTACTTCATTAACAGTAAATCATGTAGTGATCCTACTGATCTTCAGCAGAGGTCTAGCAAAAGCAGAATTAAAATCTTCGAGTCAAGATATGTACTGGTAAATTTTCAGCTGAGATAAAGATTCTCCTTATAGTATCACGTCCATTAACATCCCTACACTTTTCTTTGATTCAGCCCGTTACCTTTGGTTCTATCTTGACTCTCTACTTGACTGGAACCAACATATTGTACTTAAGCGACAAGAACTCAACAGACGCTACGGACTCTTATACAGACTTATAAATAGGTGCTCACAGCTCACAACAGAAAACAAACTTACACTGTACAAGTCATTACTGCGGACGTTCTGGACATACGGTGCAGAACTGTGGGGTGCCTCTAAATCTTCCAACATCCAACGAATACAATTCTTTCAAAAACAAATTCCTAAGAATAATTGCTTACTCGCCATTTTATGTATCCATCACAACTTTAATAATCCTTCCGCCCAAGACCTTGTCTCCACTCTCTTCACACTCATCCACAGGAAGCTTCCATTTTACCCTAATCCATGTGTCCAATCCATATTGTTGGACTCCAATCCTTATGATACTCCCCGCGGACAAAAACAATGATATCCTCGCGTCTGAGTTTGACGCCTAAATTTACTGAGAGTAGAGTCGTTAGGCCCTTTCTTCCCGCAAAGTTACATTTAATTGATTTTTATTTTATTTATATATTTTTTATATTTGTATATTATACTAAGCCATAAAATTACAAGCTACTTTATTAGCAGAATGTAATATTTTATATTTATGTTGAGTTTCATTGCTTTAAGATGAACATTTAGCGCATTGCAACAAAAAGATTTTCAGTACTCGCACTTGACTTTTCAGGTATCCCCTGTACTAATCGCCTGATTTCTCATTATAATCATCGCACTCCTTTTTTGTTTACATTGACATACGATACATAAACTTTCATAGAGAAAACAACAAAATTTTTGCTTTCAGGCCATCAATTTATTGTGTGCAGCTCAGTTAAACCCCTTTCATAACATCAAAATTTTTGTATGTAACCTTTAATATACTCATTTTTCTTAAAATATTCTATGCTGAGTTCCATTATTCTAAACTAAGTGTTATTTATTATAGTAGAGTTATTCGACCGAACATATAATTTTAATTCGTCATTTACTCTCATTTATGTCCAAACTAATGAAACATGAGAAATATTTTCACTTCTCCAATTAGCTTCGTCCTAATTTTGCGATTATTTTTTTAAAAATAATAATAACTCAACAAACGCAATATTTACACAAAAAAAAATTGACAATGCCATTATTGGTCATGTATTTTCAAGTCAGAATGCAGATTCTACCAGAAGCTATGAATACACGGAGCTTTCCTTCGTTCTGCATTTAAATTAACTTCCATAGTACAATGAATGTGACATCCAATTTATTACAATCACAAATATTGACCTACTGTCAACAACGCAGGAGGTAAATTTGGAACTAGATATGCTATTAATACTTATTAGATTAATTATTCATTTTATCAGATGTACAACAGGAAAATCAGGCCATTCACGTTTGTAGCATAACACGACATTTAAAGAAAAAATTACACTCGAAATATATGTGTGTGTGAAATCTAGTCTCAGCTGCTCTCAAACAAAAGGGACAAAATTGTGTATTTAGGCTAATTTTTTCTAATCATCACGGTTTAGGCGGTTTATCGATGAAAAAAAAATTAAAAATTATACATAGATTACTACAAAAATGCGAGTAAAATTTGCAGAACAAAAGACGTGACAAAATTTATTTCAATATCGAATTTAAAACGGTTTTGTTCGTAAAATATTTTAGAGACAATGTTTATTAAGGTAAATATTTAAGAATATAACTTGGTTAATATAGACCCACTTAAAAATAAAAATGCTAATTCTCAGTTTAAATGTTTATTTTAAATCGTTGAAATGAATTAATTTTTTGTTGAAAGCTAATTTTGATGTTTTATAGTATCCACAAGACCAAAATTTGAGGTTTTCATTGGAATTTATCTATCAAAAAATGTTATAGAAAGTAATACATATAATTTAAAAAAAATAAGGTCTCTAATTAAGTCATATATTTACAAAGATAAATATGGTATCTAAGCGTTTTGAACTGTTCACTTTCAAGACTATTATAGAGTGAATTTCATTGGTACAACTTCCTACGCCTTCCAAGCATGTAAATAAATTTCACTAGTTAGTTGTTTTTTAAATTAAAGTTTTCAATTCTACTTAAATAATTCAGCTTCAGACTGACTATTTTTTAAATTACTTTTGTTTTGAACATAATAATTCGGCAATATGAAAATAATATACTTTATTTATATTACTTTACATCTCTTTGAAGACTTTTATATGATTAAACTTAAAATTTTACATGTTTAGCATGTAAACAAAGAAAATATGAAATGAAACTCAACATCATTGAAAATATAAAATTATCGAAAAAGAATAGATTAAACTGGAAAAAGAAGAACATCTGTCTTGGGTTATGCAAACGTTATAGACTATAAAAATTAGAAGAAAATATTTAATTTAAAACAAATATTCAAAACAGCAGCTTTTTAATTATAAATAATAAATAATAAATAAATACAGTATTCCAAATAAGAAAAATATGCAAAGAATAAATACTGCTAAGAAACTTTTAATATCATACCTTCTATTATCCGTCTTCATTGGTTTTTGCTAACCATCTTCTGCTGGCTAGCGCTTTCGGACATTGTCCATCTTATTGGCCGAATAAATGTGATCACTGTCACTGTCTGTATTCAACTTTTTTAACAAGAGTTGAATACAGACAGTGACAGTGATCACATTTATTCGGCCAATAAGATGGACAATGTCCGAAAGCGCTCGCCAGCAGAAGATGGTTTGCAGAAACCAATGAAGACGGATAATAGAAGGTATGATAGTTCTATATTCATTGGTAGTGAAAATAACCCTTAACTTTTTATATCCCTGCTGCGATTGATCTTGATTGATCATTTCTGACAATAACCATTGGTACAATACGCATTGATAAAATTCATTTTAAATAACCATTATTTATTCACAGCTCTCGGTAAATTTGAAAAGAGAAATGAGTGTGCACTAAAGAGAGAGAGAGAGAGAGAAACAGGTAACAAGAGAGTGTGTGTTTGTGTATGGGAGGGGAAAGAGGGAGAAAGAGATAGTTTATCTAGTGGAAGAGTGAAAGGAAAAAGAAAGTCATAGAGTAGAGTCTAGGTTTTCAATTTTAAACAAAACTATGACAAAGACTAAATTTTGTGGAAGGGGGGCGTTGATGTTTGGGGGTGGGGGTTAGGATTTCCGGAAGCCATCTTTAATTCATGGTTCCTGCCAAACCCGGGGGTGGCTCTTTTAACTTTCACTTAGCCGAAGGGTGTGCCTACCAGGTTCTGCCCTCTCTCCCCACACCGACTTACTCATTAAGTCTCCTAATTTTACACTTTACTCTGTCTGTTCCTCCCTCTGATGTTGAAGGGGTTGAATATTTCAGCAGTCCCGTCTTCCCCGTTCCTTCTTAGTTCTCCCACTTTTAGGGACTGCCTTATTATCCTGTTCAAGTGCTTACGCTTCTGAACGAGAAAGAAAAATACATATTTAAAGATAGTATTACTCAAATGATTAAAGTAAATTATATGCATTTAATTCTTACTTTAATTATTTCTGAATTTAAATTAATTACAATTTGTTGTACACAAAATTGTGTTTAAAAAAAAACGATTTTCTGGGCTAACTCGAAAATATTCAAGCAAATATCCCCTCATTGTGGATAACCCTTGTCTTTAATCAGTCAATCGCTTTTAACACTAATCTTGGGGGTGTACTTCCATTTATTTCCTTACTGTAACTCTCTCTAGCTTACAACCACAAGCATACAAAACCAAGAGCTTGTTTTTAATTAAATAAATTATGAAAATTTAATAAATAATTAAGCAATTTTTCGAGCAAAATTTATCGTTTGTCTTATGCTGCTTATGAAGAGATGAAAGATAAGGTAAAAAGAAAATGGTGGCGATTAACAGCCAACACATAGAAGAAATTATGGTTTTCCTCAAGAAGTCAAAAACTCATAACCATATATAACAATCGCATGGAGAAGTTGTAATCAAGGTATTTACTAATCAATATCATTATCATTTAATAAATATGTATAATTTTTTTTCAAATATTACCAATGGTGAATTCATTACAAACATTGATACGTTGATTTGTGGATATATTTTTCAATATATATATATTATTGAGAGTTGTGTCACCTTTTCTCCTCATTTGATTGTCTTTCAATGTCATTATTAGTACTCATTGCAATCTAATTACAAAATGTTTTTATTTTTAACAAAATGTAATAAGTAAATAAAAGTTTAAAAAAAATAATTATAAGTATTCATTTTACAAATATAAAATACATTTATTTACTTGTTTATTAATTATTTATTGAATGATAATGAGATATACACATATGTGTATTTGTGTGTCAGGTCTGTTTAGTGGACCATGTTATGGTAGAATTCGTTCAGTATTTTAATGGTTTGGGGAGAATTCTACTTGTGACATTTTTACAATTTCTAACGTGAAGTAATGGAAAAGTTTGTTTTGCAAGGGCTGAGCATAACTACCACGTTCCATTACTTATAAATTATGTAAATATGAATAAACTGTATCATACTAGCTATAGAGGCAATGAACCTAAAATGCAAGAGTGATTGAAGTGCTCGGTATGCAGTATAGAGAATAAACGCTTGACTATTCCTATTTTTTTTTTAATTATATTTCATACACTTTTTTGAAAAGGTCAAATAAAATAGAATATAACAATTTTTGCATATTTTAAAGCCCCTTCCTCTCATCAAAAATTCAATAATT
This sequence comes from Oncopeltus fasciatus, assembly GCA_000696205.2. Taxonomy (NCBI): domain Eukaryota; kingdom Metazoa; phylum Arthropoda; class Insecta; order Hemiptera; family Lygaeidae; genus Oncopeltus; species Oncopeltus fasciatus. The sequence continues at coordinate 421,021 of KZ807269.1, read as the reverse complement.
CAATGATTTGAACTAAAAGCTTAAATGTTAAGTTTTATTTTTTCTGTTTCGTAAATAATATAAAGCACTACACTAAAAAAAA
>KZ807269.1:407414-420887 GCA_000696205.2 Oncopeltus fasciatus | reverse complement strand
AATTAGAAAATAAAAAATTCAGAAAGGTTTTTTTTTAAAAGAAAGTTTTAGAAAAATATTACTGATTAAGAGGAAGAACTAATCTACGATCATAAACAACTGAAACGAGCATCAATTACTAGCAGACCATATGTGGGATCGGTAAAGATCTTTCTGAAGGATTTTTATAAAAGTTGCTTCATGATTTAATTTTGAATAGCTTGATTTCCTTTTAATAACTTTTCAAATTGACATTGATACACACTCAGCGATTCTTTGTTGTCCTCAATATATATCTCAATATATTTATTCGTTTTCTGTTATTTTTTCTAAATATGTGACCAATTTTATAAATATTATTTAATTTGTGGTATTTAATCCCACGCAAATTTAGAGAATTTTTAGTGCAAGGGAACAGAATAAAAAATCTAACTGTCCCAGCCAGGATACGAACCTGGATCCCCTGCTATCCGGAAACACTAGTGCGGGGAATTTAATAACTTATCTGACCTGTTCCGGTAGCATAAGTGGCTAATGCACCGGCCCGGATAGCAGGGGATCCAGGTTCGTATCCTGGCTGGGACAGTTAGATTTTTTATTCTGTTCCCTTGCACTAAAAATTCTCTATATGTGACCAATGTTTAATGCAATATCATATTCGCCTGAGTATTCTCTTTTAGCCAAGTTCCAAATCCAAATCCTCCTGAAAGTCCCAAAATTTATCAAATCACTATAATTTTGTTTTCCACATGACCTTTCAAACCACTTTCATAATTGCCGAGGTGGTTGAGACGCCGATGACTTTTAAACGGCATAATGCAGTAAATAGTCCAACAATAATGGAAATAAATCTCACATTCAGAAAGGGTTGAGCAACACTTAATTTATCGTTGATAGTTAGCCGTCAGCTGTTACAGTCTTTGTACTCACTAACTAACCTTAATTAGGCGCCTAAAGCAAAGTTATTTTTTAACTCTTCCCTATAATTTTGTCAATCATTCTTTATAATCCCTACAAAGTAGGCAACCCTTCTAAGCCTGAAATTCTATACAAAGTAAGATTACTTTTTGTCTTTAACCCTTCAGCTAATTAGCACTTCAGCATGAAGCTCTGATATTCATTCCGAATAAAACACTGTTCTCTTGGGTACAGACGACTCTCATCTAACTAAAAACCATTATTTAAAGATTTTAAAACATTTCTTATAAAAGCGCTTTAAATTTCTCTTTGAAATGTTCTTATTTCTAACCTATTTTATATATAATTTCTATTGAGTTTTTTTATACTCCTTTTGAAAACTAACTTACAAGACATTTAAAAGTGTTCAAGGAAAATCCACGTTGGTAAAAGTGTCATCTTCAGAAAGAAGTAAAACTTTTTAGAGATGCCAAGAAGGAAGTTTTTCTGAGAAATTTTAGTTCCTGGAGTATTTACTCGTATTTTTAGCACAATTTCCTTCTTTCGACAGCAAAGCCCAGAGTAACCATAAAGCACAAGGATAAACAATCTCTAGGACAACACACACACGTGAAAGTATTGCATTATTTTCTTAAGCGAAAACATGATTAAAAGTAATTTTTACAGTATTGCTTGAAAATGTTATCATCATGATAAGGAGGGTTAAATTTCGAGAAATAAACGAATCTTGGATATACGGATAATGTTTTTATTATAATTATCATAAAATGGGTAATAAAGGACAATGACTTCTTATTTCAGACATCGTATCCTTCTCCCTAAGGTATTTTAAGGCTGAATATATCCTTACGGGTAGGTTTCAGCCTCAAGATACCAAAGGAAGAAATATATGATGACTGAGGACTTTTACTTCTTATCTCAGACATCATATCTATCTCCCTAAGGTATCTTAAGGCTGAATATATTCTTACGGGTAGGTTTCAACCTCAAGATACAAAAGGAAGAAATATATGATGTCTGAGGACTTTTACTTCTTATCTCAGACATCATATCTTTCTCCCTAAGGTATCTTAAGGTATAAAATATCCTTGCGGGTAGGTTTCAGCCACAAGATACCTTAGGAAGAAAGATATGATGTCTGAGGACTTTTACTTCTTATCTCAGACATCATATATTTTTCCCTAAGGCATCTTAAAGCAGAATATATCCTTGTGGGTAGGTTTTAGCCCCATGGGCTGTAACCTATCTCTGATCATGGTACAGAAATTTACTTGTTAGAGATCCCATCCTTTGTGTCCATTATAAGTGATTAGATACAATTTTAAATATATGGTTAATATTATATTACAAAGCTCTGAAAGACAACAGTTTTCTGTCTCATGTCCGTCACAAGGAAAGTCCACCCGGTATCCGGATACACACATGATATATATGTATATAATTTCAAGAATTCTGTCAAGTTATCGAACTTACATTACTGAAAGAAATGCCATTACATTTCAGAAGCTCATTAGCTATAGAAGAGAAATACAAGTATGGTAAAATGGAGAGGGGTGACTTAAGTGAAGAAAGTAGGATGAAATTCTCGAGACATACAGATACTGAGAGCGATAAAGGGCGGAGGTGGGAGGGAGAATGAGCGAGGGAGTGAGAGAGAGAGAGATTCCTTGGAGGGAGAGGGAGTAGATAAGGAGCTCAGCTGTTCGCTTTGTTCCCGTTCCCATCCAACCAGGCTGAGGCAATCCTTGCGTAGTAATCCTAATTTAATTATTCCATTTACAAGGCATTAAATGCTTCTCAATCAAGCTTACATCCATCATCTATCCGCCCACTCTGCTATATCTGTCCTGCATAAATTTCCCAAACTTTCACTGTATTCCCTTAAAGGAAACACACTGCCCTTGCGGGGGGGGGCTAAGAGTTATTTATAAAAAATTAATATTAAAAAATTTTTAGTGCAATGGCACTGAATAAAAATGTAACTGTACCAGCCAGGACACGAACCTGGAATTCTGCTATCCGGGCCGGTGGGTTTTCCATTTACGCTACCGAGACGAGTCTGATAAGTTATTAAATTCCCCGCACTAGTGTCGAGAGTCTAATCTCCGAGGCCGACGAATATATCGTCTTATGCTCGGAGAAGCTGATATTGTCAAGCTGTTTAAATGACTCGCGTTATTTACTTTTAAATTTCGATTTTATAAATATTTTTTGTGGTATTTAATCCCACGTAAATTTTAACATTTTTTACTGTAAGGGAACAGAAAAATTGTCCTGGCTGGGACAGTTTGATTTTTATTCTGTTCCCTTGCACTAAAAATTGTTAAAATAAACGTGAGATTAAATACCACAAAAAAGTAATATTTATAAAAATAAATATTAATGATAATTTTTTTTTTTTAATTTCGTTTCCCATACGCATTTGATTACATCCCGTCTTAGTTTGAATATAGAACGGGGGCTGGTAAATGTTCAGTCACTCACATGTTATGACAGTGATAAGTATTATCAACAATTTATGTTATGTATAATTGCCTATGTGGGGAATCTCAAGTCAAAAAAGTTTAGAGTAAATTAAGAAAGAAGGGCATTTGGATTTCTTAGGGTTTGACTCCGGGGGAACGAGGTTCGTGTTCTCGTATGACCCCTCATTTGCCAGGAATCACTTTGTCGAAGCGCTGGTGTTTCGAAAGGCTTAGCTTTGCGATCGTGATTCCCTTAGTGACTATGAGAAATTGTCTCCTTGATTGATGTGATACGTCAGTCTACTGGTGACAAATCAGCAAGGAGAATAAACCCTCACAGAAAATCACAGGTCCTCCGAGGATAGCGTGAGTTATGAACGGGACAAACCGCTCTGCTTCTGCAAAAACTACCAGATCGCTCCTCCGTGTTTGTGTGTGTTTGGAGAGAAGGCAAACATGGCCTAGAGTGCATATAGTTGGCGGATATAGACTCCTTTGATCTCTAAAGCCTACTAACACACACACACATGAGTGTTTAATGTTTAATTGACTTTCATTTTTTATGTCTTAGTACGAGGTACGTTTGTAAATATATCGAAAGAAATTAAGAAAAAACAATTATCTATAACCAGAACAACTTCAATAGCTACATTTATGTGGATTATGAAGCTAAAAGCTAGTCACATCTGTGGAAGATAAACAAAATACAATTTCATAAAAGTTTATATGGGTCTGAAAAATAAAATTAATATCTTAAATGTAGAATTTCAAAATAAGTTATTTTTTTTTTTTAATCAGATCATAAATTCTGTTCATTTTATTTCTTATTCAATTATGATCATCTATAAGGAAAAAATTGTTCTCCCATCATATAAGTTATTATTTTGTACTATTGTCTTCGTATCCCCCTCCCACCTCCACCGCTACAAAAGTGATTTATTTTATAATTATAGTAATACGTGAAATTGATTTATTTCAAATGGGATATACCTTAAAACCAAATCTTCCATTAAGGATTTTTCATAAAATAACATACATAAAGTTTCGGTTCTGCCTTTCTTTTTTTTTTTTTTTTTTTTTTTTGGCAGTTCATTACTCCTAGATATCATACTGAGGATGTCTTTGTGTTATTGTGTCCTCATCAGTGACAGAAGGTGACATGCACTTCGGATTTCCAGGAGTCAGTGCCAGATCGTCCCCGAAGTTAGACAAGTTTCTGAAGTTAGCCTCGCCGGTCGAAGAACGTGCTTCCAAAACTGATATTGATTGCTTTGTCTAAGATACTCAGTCCCCTCTTGACTATAAGCATATTGACCTAAGCCACTGACTAGACTTTAGAACAAGATATACAGACGGAGTTCTCAATGCTCCAGAATCATTTCTCTTGGACATAGACATCAATTTTTACTAGCATCAATTGATGTTTCAAAATATTTACTTAATATGCATGAAATTTTTCTGTAACATAAGCAACGAAAATTAAAAATTCCATGTTCTAGATATGTCTATAAAGTTATGGTTAAATTGAAACCTTCTTAAAAATATGGAGAGGGAAGAATAAATACAAAGTGAATTAATTATTATTAATTATCAATTGATTTTAATCCGAAAGCCTTCGCTTAAAAATAATGTATCTTTAGATGAAATATTATTGAAAATGTAATACTGTGGGACTATATGATAAAGGATAAAGGTCTCCTTTACAGAAACACGTTTATTTGGTCTCGGTGACATTTGGAAGGTAGAGAATTATACAAAAGACTTCAAAAGAAATATTTGACGCTCTCTGGTGACGTAGATACTCTGACGTTATGTACTGGCTTCTAAAAGCAACTATGTCTAATTTGCTTCTTTTATTAGCACCATAAATTATACGTATAACTTTGCACCATTCTTAAAGTTTTTTTAAGCAATTATAGAATTAAATTAATAAATATTCTTGAAATTTATATATTCCTCACTGTTCTTCAGATTACTAAATTACCAGCAATTTACGCAAAGTAAAATTTTCTATTGAGAAATTTGATAAAATGGCTGCGAAATACGCATTTGAAATAATTCATGTATTCGCAAAAGATTTCAGTTAAAAACAATACATTTTGTGCACACTTGGAAGGAATTTTTCACTAAAATCGCAGGAGTAAATTGGAAAAAGGTCATTAGGAGGGAATTTCTCTTGGCCGTTGGAGAGTTGGATTTGAAACGCCTTTTCAATCTGTTAATGGACTCGGTATCACGAGCTAATTTCTCAGGCTAGCTCCTATTGACAAAGACACAAGTTAGTAGGAATGATGGAAATGGAACTGGAATTCACCCCCAACAAAATAACCCTTTATGCAGAGTAAGATCAATCAACTCGTCCCCATTTTATAATTATTTTCCGCAGCTGTTCATTTCTTATAAAAAGCTCGTTTTCTTTAGTTATTAAAGAAAATCTTATTAAATAATATATAGGGTTCTTTCAAATAATTTCTAATTTCTTCACCATCCATTCTACTTTTTAATTGCTAATTGAAGAGTACTGAATTCAATTATCCATATTTCTCTGTTTAGATATTACATATTATTTTTCACTACCAAAAATACTTAAAAAAATATATAGTAAAGCAGTAACCATGACTAAACATAGAAGGGCGAATGGAAGGAGGCCATGGTGCATGGCAGTATATAAGTATTATATTTCATTGCCTGAAACCCAAAGTGATTAGGAACCCAATGAATGAGCCGAAAAAGTTTGAATAAACTATGTAGTTTTTTGATTACATATTTCTAGAAAGAATTTCACTTCTAAGTGTCCCTCTAGACTCTAGCAGTTTGTATAAGAGTTCGCTAGGATAATTACTTGTTTCAACAAGATATTGTCTCGGCGTGGAGCTCGAGGAAGAAGGTCCATAGTTATAAATTTTATAGAACATTTTAAGCATCTTTAAAGGAATCTAAGAACGCGAAACTATTCGGAAAATAAATAAGTGTTATTAGAATTATTGTAATTTGTTTTCCACCTTTGGCCTTCCATCAAGAAGTAGAAATGAAAAAGGACATATATTGAGCAAGGATTAATACAAATGTCACGTTTATTCATTTTACATATATTTATTATTTCCTAAACAGCGTTGTAGAGATATCTATCCCGTCTCCAAATTAGGTTTTCTGGGTGTCTTTATTAATGAAAAACTTTTTTTTTCAGTTTAAACACAGTTTCCCTAGGTGGCTCTGCATTTGTTTCCCCGCTGATTATTTTTTTAAAGATTCTTAAATCTTTAGTGCTTATTCCTTAAAACAACTTACTTTACTTTAAGTAAGAATGCGACGTGAAATCCTCTGAATAATTAAATTATTTCTCTGCAACTTTTGCCCTAGATAAAATTGTTGATTGCCACTCAGCTTGTATCAAGTGTAGGCTGTGAATGCTTTGTCGTAAGTGGATAATTCATTTCAAATAAATTTAAATGAAAAATAAGAATATTTTTCTAAAAGGAGACTAATAAGAAGAGAAATTCGGAGATTTTGTCTTGGAATTCGAAAGAAATAAAAACTAATTTGTAAGTAAACTAATTTTTTTGCCATTGCTAACATTTCTGCTTAAATTTCACGCCTTTATGATAAAGTTGGATAACAAAAGAAAGATAAAAAGAAAATATAAACGCAAGACTAGATGTTATAATAATTTAAAAAAAAAGGAATAAATAAAATAATAGAAGTGTTTGCAATTATCAATAAACATATATGCATAAATAAACTATGTTACAGATATAAAAGGCACATATACATAGCAAATAATACGAAGATGCACAATCGAATGGGGTTGATTGAAGGACACTCCTTCTCTAGGACAACTAAATCATGACTGAGAAGTATTTTATGGAATAAATAGGACAGAGACCAGTGGTGCAGGTAGGGGAGGAATGGTTGGTGTGGAGAAAATCCAGAAAAAAATAGGGGTGTTTTTCAAAGAAAAGGCGGCTTGTTTTGTTTGAAGGTGAATGGTCGACTGGTGAAATACTAAAATGTTATGAAGTGGTCTTGTAGGAGTTTTCGTTGTAGGATGTACAAAATATTATTAATTTTTTTTATTTAATGGCATTTTGTTATAAGTGTATATGAATGGGCTCTGCTAAAATTCATATCTCAAGTAAATATTTTTTTTTGCTGTGGTTTATTATCCCACGTAAATTTTAAACAATTAATGAGAGGGAATAGAATAAAAAAATCTAACTGTCCCAGCCAGGACTCGAACCTGAATCTCCTGCTATCCAGGCCGGTCCGTATAGTAGGAGATCCATGTTCGAGTCCTGGCTGGGACAGATAGATTTTTTTTATCTATTCCCTCTCATTAGTTGTTTATCATTTCTCAAGGTTGGGTTTAGTCAGTAGTGGTTTAAATATTTTTAATATCATACGGGTGTTCAGTATTTTTTTCAGGGTGTATTTCGTTTGTCTCTCATGTATTGCGGTAGAATTGTGAATGACGCAAGGGGTTTAATAAATGACGTTTCATCTGGCAGTGTGGGAAAATTTGGTATTTACCATGAACGTTTTTGAGTTTATTTTTTATTAAGAGCCTATAAATTATGGATTTGTTAATTTTTCAGATAGAGCGATGTATATAAGGTACATTGAGAACAGTCGAAACTAACTCTTCGATAGGCTTCCTGAAGGAAACATGAATCACTGAAAATTTTCATCTACAGATAACAGCTCATTCTTTGGGAAGACTAAGATTTATGTATTACGCTAGGAAAGGAATGAATAGACATGAAATTAGGATATTATCCGCAACAAAGGAAGAGTTAGTCATTGCCGGCTTTTCAGTATGGATAATCACCGATGATTGAATGTAGATGAATTCTCTCGCTGAAGGAAGATGGAGACTCAGAGGATATCGATTGCTCCAGATAGCGTTGTTCTAAATCTAGTTCTACCCCTGACCCGCCCAAACTCCTGGAGGTGGAAAGGTCCTGGTCGGAAGTCTTTGATGTGTCCTCGCAAATTTACGTTTCAGATATTCTCAAACACCAAACTGTTGAACCAAGGATGACTCTGAAGAAACAAGGGAATGTGTTAAGAATTTAATATAGCGTTTAAAGTAAACATTATAGTATAGAAAATTATGAATTTCTCCACTAGCCACACGGCTACACCTATCAAAATAATGACATCCCTCAGTGCGTTGTAAGTGAATGGAGCTATGTATTTCTTATTTATCTGTATCTACAACGATTACCTTATAAAGATAGAGTGTGAATGCGAGAGGGCGAGGGCGTCTAAGCCATGGTTTATTTGTAATTTTTGTTTTAATTGATTCGTGGCTAACTTAAAAAATAAATAAATAAAGTAGTCCTTTACAGGCTGTGGAGGTCCAGCATAGAAAAGAAATGTTGTGGAAGTATTTATTCTAGTCCCAAAGCTCTCCAGAATATAAGTTAGATAATACAGCATTCTGACTGCACATGTAAGGTGTAAATAAAGTATTATTAGTTTGAAAAACAAATTTATAAATGGAGGATTAAGTGCTATTTGCATGCATTGAACAATCCAAGGTACATGAATGTGTAATATTTTAAGCACTAATCACAACTACAAAGAAAGTAGTCTTATCATCTCTCATTTCATGAATTATAAAATGGCGTTTCTTTTATAACAAGTCAATCGCACGTGATTACAATTGTGATCACTAATATATGTTGCTCAATTTCTTCAGTCACGTGCTTAATGGAACTTTCGAATATCTAATATATGTTATAATTCAAGTTTGTTGACATTTATCAAAAAATCAATAAATTAATTTATATCTGTTTATAATATACGTTTGAGAAGAAGAGAAATAAGTGTTCGTAAGCATAAGAAATTTTCTAATTTTTTTTTCATTTAATTTAAATTTAACCTTTATTACTATTAGATGTTTTATGTTACGGTTTGGTGAAGATAAAAAAAAATTAAAAAATGTGTATTTTTTAATTATCTGACAGATAAATATAACGAGAAATGAGACTCCTGTTCGGTGATAATTAAAGTTTCGATTGGATCTTCACATTTAAAGAAGAAAAGATAATTTAATTTTTCATTACCAGATTTAGTAACAAATTTATAAAGAAGGGAATGATAATGAGATAAGAACGAGAAATAACTAAAAGCAGGGGGGGAGAGAGAGAGAGAGAGCGAGAGAGAGAGAGAAATGGAGAGAGAGTTTAGAAGAAGATGACGAGTGTAAGAAAGAGGATTTTCATTCAAACTGAGCATAATTGTGGTGTAAATTAGGACAGGGGAATATAGATCTTCATAAATAAGAGGATTACAACTTAGTGGATGGTAAGGGATGGTTAGGCGTGGAAACGGTGCTCGTAAAACTCCTTCTTCTCATCTAGAGTGTAGGAAAGACAGGTCACCAACTGCCCATGAAATGTTTACGTCCAGAACCGCAGTGTTACGAACCGCAGGAGAAAGACATTTTCAGGAAAATAAATAAGATATAAACAAGTACATCATATTCCAATGAAAGGAAAATGCGGGTTAGAATACAATAGATGTAGTACTTCATATTAAAAAATACATATTTTATATTGCGCTGAAAACAATTCACCGAGCATATTTTGTCTGCTCAGTAAATATAAAGTCTATGTGTGTGTATCCAAAAAGGTTAGATTAAAATAATTGTGGAAACTTCTTGTATTTTCAGAGGATAAATTGTTAATTCAAGAATGTTTAGCTCATGAAGGTGGTTAAGAAGATGAAAAAGAAATAGGACAATACTTTGCTCTATTTTTCATTTAGGCTAAACATTAATAGCTACACAAACAAAGGCCAGACACCTCGATTGAAGCGCTCGCATCGTATTTTCGGATATCTATGCCAATAATATTCTCTGAATTAAAATACGCCAGAGGACTCTGCAAGCAAGAGAAGTCTTGATTCTAAAATAGTGGCCTTAATCCTTTGAAGCACTAAACCTTCAATAAATAACAGAATGAAGAATTAGCCACACACTTATTCTTACTTATAAGGACTTATCTGCTAGAAGAAATCAATTTTATTTCGAGGAATGAAATTCATACTTCTTCTCTAGTGTCTTTCTTATTCGCCTGGAGCCAGCTACTGTATCCCTTCAGTTGTCCCAAGCCAGAGGCAGTTGCCTCAGTGTCACCAAGCTTTCCAGGGTACGCAGCCACGACAATTTTCACACGCAGACACACACATGCGCACCCACGTATGTATTTCTGTCTTATATATGCATATATAAAGAACAATGAAAGAATCTGGTGCTAGAGTTGGCCGAGGCCCAGCGTTATTTTGTCCTGTCGATTGAGTGAGTGGGTTAAAACCTTCTGAGATATAGATAGAATCATTGGTTTTTTCATTGTATATCTATATAAGAGAAGAACTTCTTATAATTTATCAAAAAATTTTGTACATGACTTATATATTTATATACGAGGGTTCACTTCTAATAGAAGTCAAAAATCTGGTATTCCATGCAAATAATTGAAAACAAACTAGAAACGACAGCTTTCAACCTCTAAATCATTCAATAGGTACTAATCAAATTTTGAGAATGAGGTAGACAACGATCAACGAATCAAATTTGCAAATACTCCTGAACCGCCAATTAATAACCGTCGCCCACCACGTGTATTTGAATACTCTCGAGACCGTGAGGCTCAGCTATTTTCCATTTGCCTTGAAGTTACCCTCTTGGATGTTTACATTTCCAAAGATTAGTATATAAATTTTCAGCTTTTTTGAGCTAATAAGTCATTGGACTAACGGGAACGGCCTAATTTCCCCACTGAATTTTCATAAATCCAACTCCATTATCAATATATTTTTTAAAAATCAGCTAAGTTTAATCAGATTCTGCAGGATTAATATTTCTCCCTAATTTGAACATATTTAACGTATTAACAAAACTATGCACTGTCACTTAAACTTGATTTGTGCCAATTTTAATAAATAGTTGTTCACTAAGACACTGTCAAAATACTCAGTAATGTCGAGCGCACAATAAAGTTGTGAACAAAATTGCAGGCTAGCGCCAAATATATAACTGTAATTTTTAAAAAATAAATGTTACAAATTTTCTTCATACTGTATAAATAGCGATACATTTATTATTTCTATTTCGTGAGGAAAATATATTTCTGATAAACTTGGCCTTTAAAAATCAGAGCTCTAGAATGAATCACCACTTCAGAAAAGAAATTAATGTTGTTGGTCCATTTATCTTGGAGACAGAAGGTTCTGTTTCTCTATAAAACTATATTCAAGTGGCTTTTATTTTATTTTTTTTAGAAACAAAAGAAAGGAGAAAAAGACAGAGATTTATGATGACTTCTACTTTCGCTGAAAATAATAATGAGAGATTAGGACAAAGAGGAAAAAAGAGGAAATTCAAATACGAAATATATTAAAATTAGTCTAGTTTATATTTGATAATTCAGATACCATATATCCATCATTTAGTCCATATATCTATTATATAATATATAGATATTTGGATACATAGGCAGGTACGAATAAAATAACTTGAAACGATTTTTTCAATTTTATTTTTGTTATTATCAAGCAACTTTAATTATCATATATCATAAATGACATTTTTTTATAAATGATAATATTATATTCTGAAAATTGTACAGAAATATTTTTTTTTTACAAATAAAGTAATGTATATTTTTTCGTTCCGTTCAATAGATGATTTTTTCTTCAAATGGATTATTAATATATATTTGTAAGTATAAAACAATGGTAAATGTTATTATTAGTGGCTAGCATACGGAAAGTCATGTATAGTTAAACCCAGTATTCGTTCCATTACTGCTGAGTGGCTGAATCTGATCTGAACTTTACTGACACATAAGTCTTGCTATCAAGTATGTAACAATGTCACATCATACACTCTGATGTAACATGAAAGAGTCGTTATGTCTGTGCAGCTATGTGCTGTAAACTTAACTTTGCAAGGCCGAATTAAAGTCCATTATACATAACTTACGATTGCTTTCTGTAAACAATAAATTAATAAAGGTTTATAAAGATCAAATTTTTTGTTTAAATTTTTTAAATATAAGAATAACTTCTATAATGTTCACGTAGGCTTCCACGGTCGTCAGATGTATGTACAATTTCTTCTTCCGGGTTGGTCCGTGTCAGGTTGTCGATAGTTGCCGAGCTTTCGCACATCCTGTGATGGCTTCTTCAGGGCTGAATGGGGAAAACAGACAGCTTGACACGGTCCAACCCGGAAGAAGAATTTGTACAAACTTCTATAATGTTTTTTTCTTTAAATCAAATTTTAAGACATTACCTTGTGTCAGGTCAAATTTTTATGAAAATAAATAATATAAAATATTTTCCTAGTTTAATATCACTCCGTATATTATCCAAATAATTGAATTAATTTACAATTTAATATTAATTAATTCATGAATAATTTAATATTAATTAATTAATTAATAATTTAATGTTAGTTAATTAATACTTTAATAATAACAGTAAGTAGTAACGTTACTAAATGCTACAAAGTTAGCATTATAGTAATTCGTCAAGTGGTCTGTAAGGACTTAGACAGATGCTGAGAGCAAGAGGCGAAGAGGTTTAGTGACTCATGGGGATTGCTTTAAGAGCTTTTACTCCGCTGAGATGTTTGAGAACTGTAGGGAAGCAAAATGCCGTTTGAAATATCGGTGAAAGCTTGCTCTACTCCGTATCACTACGCACATTTAATATTTTTTTTTTTTTAGATATTAACTCTTTATTAAAAAAAAAAATTATCTGTACATTTTTTCACTTAATTTTTTGATGGGGTACATGATAAGAGTCCTTGCTCGTCTATCCCGGGACGTAACCCGTCCTCAGAGAGGAGCCCAGGTTAACCCGCGATAGACTATCCGGCACCCATCTTCTCCTTATCCTAGGATAAGAAGGAGACTAGGCAGGGAGTCAAGGAGGGATTGAGAGGGGGAGAAAAATGCCAGTGCATTCACTCCCTAGGTATTATACTAAACTGACTGGAGTAGGAGGTCCCTTGGCCACCTCCTCTTGAGGCGTCGGGGAGGGTTGTCGGGATGGACGTGGGATGCCAAGGAGAGGACTAGAGGATTTGGATGTCCTTGGA
>KZ807269.1:383699-396380 GCA_000696205.2 Oncopeltus fasciatus | reverse complement strand
GGCAGGAGCCGGGATGACATAGTGCTGTTCTAGTGGATCTCTCGCAGCGCAGGAGAGGCCTCTCACAGACAGAATTATGGCCCATATCTCACCCCCTACCACCCCTACGAACTAGCCATATACTGTACTAAGTAGCCTAGTTCTTCAGACATCAGGGTGGATTCCTCCAACAATGCCATGGTACAGCCGTTCTGTGGAAGGGGTGTCCTCACCGGTCGGAGATTGGGCAGTAGTGCCTTCGGAGGACCCGTTACAGGCAGGAGCCGGGATGACATAGTGCTGTTCTAGTGGATCTCTCGCAGCGCAGGAGAGGCCTCTCACAGACAGAATTATGGCCCATATCTCACCCCCTACCACCCCTACGAACTAGCCATATACTGTACTAAGTAGCCTAGTTCTTCAGACATCAGGGTGGATTCCTCCAACAATGCCATGGTACAGCCGTTCTGTGGAAGGGGTGTCCTCACCGGTCGGAGATTGGGCAGTAGTGCCTTCGGAGGACCCGTTACAGGCAGGAGCCGGGATGACATAGTGCTGTTCTAGTGGATCTCTCGCAGCGCAGGAGAGGCCTCTCACAGACAGAATTATGGCCCATATCTCACCCCCTACCACCCCTGCGAACTAGCCATATACTGTACTAAGTAGCCTAGTTCTTCAGACATCAGGGGTGGATTCCTCCAACAATGCCATGGTACAGCCGTTCTGTGGAAGGGGTGTCCTCACCGGTCGGAGATTGGGCAGTAGTGCCCTCGGAGGACCCGTTACAGGCAGGAGCCGGGATGACATAGTGCTGTTCTAGTGGATCTCTCGCAGCGCAGGAGAGGCCTCTCACAGACAGAATTATGGCCCATATCTCACCCCCTACCACCCCTGCGAACTAGCCATCGTCCCCTCATGCCAGATTGCCATCGACTTTACCCCATTTTGTTTTTTCAATTCCATATTTGTTTCGGCTTTTTTCTTTTTTCTTTTTTTTTTTTTTTTCAAAGGCAATCCACATTTAGAATTTCCGAGTTGACTTGTTTGGGAGATGACTCACTATGGCTGACTTTTATAACACGGGAGCTCCAACACTACTGGGAACAAATTTTCAACACGTTTTAACAAAAACTATTTTTAATAATATTTCTAGTTATGAATTTAAAAAAAAACTGGGAAATAAATAAAAGTTTTATTCGAAATAAAAGTAAAATTCGATGGAATTGCCAAACAAGAAGACGTAAAATTTCTTCTAAATGGAAGTGAAATATGAATTACTTTACAATTTATAATATGCTTAAATATGTGTTAGAATTAGATAATAAGTTATTATTAATATCAGTGAATCTTAATGATATATCAGCCGTTTTGCCTCTTACTAAATTTGATAGTTTAATATTTATTAAAAATAGTTTTTATATATTAAATATTTATAATTGTGTTAGTAACAAACTGAAGGTTTTTGCCTAATTCAATATTTATGACTGTGAATAACTAATAACTAACTAACTAACAACTAATAAATAATTCCCAATTATTATGTGCCTACGTATTATTATAAATTATTAATTATTTTCTCTTTGAGCAGTATTTGTTAGAGATGCTACAAATTCAGAGAGAAGAAGAAGTCAACTTATTAATTTTAGTATCAAATGTCAACTGGACAATGTTGAGGAAATTCGTGATAAACACAAGATGTAGAAATTTTCATCAGAGGTTGTTAACTATTATTAGTATATATGTAATTTGGAAAAAGTTGGTCGACCTTCAAACTTTATTGATGGGGGATTCGGTCATGGAATCAGAAGAAATAAAAACTAATTTCTTAACCAAAATTGTTTTTATTATTATCATCGTTTAGGCTAACACTTCAGGCCTTCTTAAGGGTATTGCGGATATTGGGGAAAGGGAGTCTCTTGCCTTAGGAAAACTAAATCTTGACTAGTTGTCCTAGAGCAGGATTCTCCTCCAAAACCCCTATATTACCTTGAAAAGTTCTTAATTTTTTTCTATGAAATTTTTAATTCAATTTAAAATATTCCTTTACCACTTTCAAATTCCGTTCGTTACCTTAGGTTCTAAAAGTAAAATTAAAAGACATTAACTCAATTGACAACATGGACTTCTATACAGACTCAAGAATAAGAACATCAATCTTAAGATTGAAAACAAACTGACGCTCTACAAAACCTTATTACCACCAATCTGGACTTACTAAATACTAAATACTAAAGTACTACTACTATTACATAGAGCGGTACAACAAAAAATCTGCCACGGAACAGCTGTTTAAGGCAAGGAGAATTCCTTAATGTAGCTGTTGAGGAGTATTTTTATTAGAACCTCCCTTGTATTGTATTCCCCTACACTTACAGAATATATTTTTTTTATCATTATACACATCTAAGTTATTTCATTTTACCATGACATCGGAGAAGATGAATTCGGAAAATTTTCTGAGGAATGGAAAATTGCTATTTTGGAAGTAGGTGAAGTTGACAATTAAGTTTTGGTAATATTTCGGATTATTTAGAGTGATTAATTCATAGCCTGAAGCTTTGTGCTTAGGAAGATGCTTGACCTCAAAATGGATTACTGCCTCAATCGGTAAAGACATTGGTGTGTCCAAAGAATCCTCAACCTCTGTGCCGTTGGACAAATTATTAGGATCTGGATGAAAGAGTGAATGTTTGTTTGAGATCCAGGGATTGTCCAGAAGTGGCTTGAGCTTGTGAGTACTTGGCGCAAGTGAGCCTTGCAAGACACCTCGAGCCCAGGATGCCACAGTACCTCTTTGTATGCGATGCAGGTGACATTTGCAGCATCGAGCAATTTCTTTGGGTAAGTCTAGGATGGGTCAGTACAAAATTAAATTATATAACTCTTGGCGTTTTTTTGTGCACTGGAGTTAGACAAATAACATGAGCACTGAAGTCTTTACAGAAGCATCCTTTCCAGGCCAGTAAATATATAATTATATTAGTGTGTTGTGTGTATTGTATTTCAACCCTAATGATGACTTACAAGTTAAGTCGAAACGTCGGCAATAATAAAATAATTACCCAACAATTTTAGAGCATTTCATTTTTATGATCCTTTTATTTTATTTTTATTTTTCTGAAGTCCGGTCTGGAGAAAACTCAGATAGTCATATCTGTTACTCTTATTTTATTCTCTGGATTTTTAATTAAATTTAATTTGTAACACTTATTTGTATACATCTTAAATAAAACAATGAGATGACATGATATAGTTCATGATTATGTATTACAGCTACCATTTAAAGAATAAATCATGAAGTAAAAAGTATTCATCAAACTATACCTCTACGTTTTATGGCAAAAAAATAATATTTTTGATATAAAGTCGATTTCAAACTTTTGTTTAAAAAGTAATGGTTGCAAGGAATTTTTTTTTTTCTGAAAAATGATTTAATGATTAATTTAGAAGAGGTCCTTAGCTTTAGCACAAGGTCTTTGTACTTTAGTACAAGGACCTCGGGCACTGAACGTTTAATTTTTAAGATTTAAGGAGTTGCACTTGGTTTTCGAACCACCATTTAGACCTGCTGACATCTGCATTTCGTAAGTCATAATCCGTGTTTCATAAACTTCTCCATTTTAGTTCGTCCTTGCTCAAATATTATATGAAACTAAGAATGGAGTAATAGAAGAATGTTAACTTGCAATTGATATATTTTCAATAATAAAGAAGCAGACACTGTCATTAGGGTGGATATAAAATCAAAGATATGTAGTTCTATGTTGCTACTGTCCTTTATGTGTGTGTATGTGAGAGTGTTTGCGTATGCGTGTTCGTGTAAGTATTGTCAATTCTACTCCACTATTGAAGTCTATTAGTACATTAAAAGAGAGCAGGTCATCTCTCGTAGTGAATTAGGCGTATCCTACTTAATCGGGTTAGCACTTTGACCCGGAAGAAAGGTCAATTGACGACTCAGCTGAAAGGAATTAACCCATTGCGGACAGTGAGACCTCTTCAAATGACTCCAGAGACTCACTCTTGGCAGTCGGAGAGTGGCTTACTTCCTTTGACCTAATCAAACTAAACTCATTAAGCGATCGCCAGATCAAATCCCCCCCCCCCTACTCCATGAGAGCCACTGATATCACTTGGTAGTAATCTTAATGGTGACCTCATTTGACCTAAATTTACTACAATCGTTACTTAATATGTGAACGTTAATAATTTTAATATCAATAATGATTGATACTCATAGGTTAATGATTGAAATATTTAGATATTTTTCTCGTACAAAGCATATGTATAAAAAAAAAAAAAAAATTAATAATTTCACAAGAAACAACTATCGATATGAATTACGCTCCCCCCCCCCAACACACACACGCACACACAGACACACGCACGCACGCACAGCACACAATTAAATCAAGCGTTATACAATATACTGAGGCCCAACTATTTTTTTCTTTTTCAGAAACTTTATTGAAGAAAAAGATCCAGTTCAGCTAGTATTTTATAATGGGCTCTTAATATTATATAATACATATGTTCAGAAATATAGAATATTAGAAAAAAGTTTTGAAGTTAATTCTAGAAAAAAAAATGAAAAAAAGTTTAATTAAAAATTTTAGATCTTAACTAAATTTATATTCAGAAAAAGTGATTTGAATTTAATTGATGTAAAATTTAATTTTAAAAATCTCTATGCTGTATAAGGTATGCTAACTTGGAATTCTGAGCGCTTCGCATTCTCCTCATTTCAAGCCTTATCTTGACTCTTATCTTGACGCTTATCAGCATGAAATCAAATATCTTAGATTTCTGACTTTAAGGAAAATACAGGTAATTTATTCTTCTCAATGAACTTTAAACAACGTACATAATATTCTTAGTATACTAAGGTTTAGCTTATTGGGAACAACCCAGCTTTTCAAACTTTTTCTTTTCTTTAAGTGTTAGCCTCCCTTTCAACCACTTAGGGTGGTGGAGGGAGGGGCTAACCACAGTTTGACATTCCATCCAAACATCCATGGCTCAAAGAAAATATTTCATCCCGTGCTAGATTCGAACCCGCAGTGCCAGGATCTAACCTGACGCTTTCCATCCTTATCATCTTTGTCAGCCATGTTTCAAAACTGTCGCTGCACCCGGATATTATTAGTGTGCATAGAGTCAGGACAATATGCCATGGTCCCTAATGACTCCTTTACATCCTTCCTAGTATCCTCCGCTCGAATTTGAGCAGGCCCTGTTCAAACTCACTGGCAATTGTCCAAGATTCAGAGCCATACAGTAAGCATGACTGAAACATGGTTTAATATAAGTGGAGCTATACATTTCTTGAGAGTCCTTAGCACTTCGAATGTTTAAGGAGTTAAAAAAATGCTCTCTTAGCAAAAGATATTCTCCGATAAACCTCTACACTTTGATTCTCCTATTGACTTGGGTTTGACGGGAGCTAAGAAACTATAAATGTGACACTTTTTTAAATTCCACCATGCTTAAGGTAACTGATTCTCCAGGATCTGGATAGTAGCAGGGTCAAAAATGCCTCTTCTACAACAGAGGATGACCAGGTCAATATATTTATGTAGTCTAGGTAGGCAAATAGATGTAACGACCTATTGAGTACAGTGCCCTAGTCTGGATCCCTGTGTCTCTAATATAGCGAATATACGTATGAGAGAAGACAAAGCACCTCCTTGTCTAACACCTTCCTTAGAATTAATTGCTAAGATTTTATTTCGTCATCCATTAGTATGGATCTACGCAAATAACGTTGTAAGCTTGATCACACTTATTATTTTCTTCGGTATACCCAGGTCTCCTTGTTGTGGAAGGCTGAATTAAAGTCTGTAAAGTAACAGATTTTGTACACCCGGCCCATTTCCAGGATAGTGTAAAGAACGAGTAACAACGCTTAAACACACACATACACACACACACACACACACACACACATATATATATATATATATATATATATATATATATATATACATCGAGATTAATGAAGGGGAATAAGAAAATGGATTCATAATAGTTAATAAAAGTGGAAAAGTTGTTTTGTTGGAGGCAACACAATTATACTTTTGATATTCCAAGTAGCTTTTGTAAGTTTGATTTATAACTTTGAGGAATAATTATAAAAGAGAATTTATTTAGATAACAAAGGGTCTTATAAATTCTGCTTTTAATTTTTTTTTATCTTTCCTGGTTTATTGCCGCAGTATTTAATATTAAAATTTCTTTATTTAACGAAATACTTCAAGCAGACATTACTTTTTTTTTATTAATAAATTATGTAATTACTAAGGTTATTATTCATAATCTTCAAGTAATATATATGAGTAAACAAAATTATTATAATACTTATAATCTATCTGTCTTTGTGGCTCTTCATTATTTGTTTTTCGTGAGATGAAACCACTCTTAAAACTCATAACTACATAAGAAGTTACATTTTCTCAACACACAGGAGTAGTAGCGATGAGATTGTCTTAAATGGTAAAATAATTTTTCGAAGAAAGAAAAAAATATATCACTTCTTTATTATGTAAGGATATTTAATTTTAAAACGTTTCTTCTTCAGAAATTTGTTATATTATCAGGGTAAATTAGGAACTATATTTCGTTCTCATAATCTTAAATTGTTATTTAATAATTTACTATAAAAAAATAGCATTCTTTATTAAAATGGTTTAGATAAATTTTTCTTATAAGCTATTTATAACGTATTATTTTGTTATGAATATTATCAGTAAAATAAGTTTTAATAATTAAAAAGAAAAACATATTACAGAGCAAAGAGTAAAAATATTCAAAATTAAAGTTGGGTCATATCTGATCTCAGAACAAGAACATAAGCTCTGAAATATTCAATTTTACAACAAGAAAAAAATAAAAAGGTATATAAATTAGTGCGTATTGTAAACGCTATATACGCAACAGTATTAAACTTTTTTTCTTCTAATTAAATTTTTTATGTAGCTTTTGCAAAAACAAAACGATAAATTTGTTATTGAGTAAAAATGTACACATGTAAAAGGAGCGGGAGGGGGTATCTGAACTCTATGGAGTTAATACGTAAAGTTATAAATTTGAAGCAGGTGTAATATATAGTTTGGAGTGCAATAGTTCAACAAATATTCGTTTATAACTTTCTCTAACGTGCAATAACTAGTTTATAATAAAGACATTTAAAAATTTATATATGTATTCATTTTTTAAAAACCTTCAACTAACAAAATAAATTATAAATGTCCAATATATATATTAATGAAAACTATTTTGAATAAAATATCAATCTCACATTCAAGAAGTGGCTGGACGGTTTTATATAAGTTTGGGGTGCCTGATGAATTCGTCCCCAGTAAACTTGAATATATGACGATGAGCATTATGTAATGCTGGCCCAAATTTCAACATATTTTCATCAAAGATATACATTGGTACTGAAATGACCATTGACATTTTTTTTTTCAACTTCCCGATGCCGCGAAGGAATGTAATTCAGAAATATCTTGTTTTCTTAATAGTGTGTGTTTTTGTATATATTGAATTTTTTTTGCAGTTGAAGTGGGAGGAGAAAAATCTGTTTAGTAGAACTATAAACAATTGATCATTTATGTTGATTATTTATATTACAAATCCAATTCCTTATAATGATAAAGAAATATATATCATTGTTATTTATTATTACATTAAGTATGATCTATATTTTGAAATAAGATATATTCAATGAGTATATATATTTGGTTGTGGTTTATTATCCCACGTAAATTTTAAACAATTAATGGGAGGATATAGAATAAAAAATATAAAAAAATTGTAGTGGGAATTTAATAAGATATCTAGCTAGTCCTGTTGGTGCAATGGTTAAGCACACCGGCCCGGATAGCAGGAGATCCAGGTTCGATTCCTGGCTGGGACAGATAGATTTTTTTATTCTATTCCTTCTCATTAATTGTTTATATTCAATGAGATATTTTAAGCGTAAATGCATATGTTTAGTGGCTCCTCGTATCTTCAACTTCAAATTTTGTGGAAGTTAGTTTTTACATTATTTTTTTTCGTTTATTGTTCTGCTTGTTTGATTATATCTGTCGTTTATATTATCCTTATTATATTAAGGGCCAAGAAGGATGAAAAATCAGGTTAGTTCTCACAAATCTCCCTCTAGGTATTCCACTTCTGTTATCCAGCAATATTCCTACTTGCATCTATTCTATAAGTGCATGATGAGATGCACATCCATGGACCTGGAGACTGGCATATACTGTACTAAGTAGCCTAGTTCTTCAGACATCAGGGGGGATTCCTCCAACAATGCCATGGTACAGCCGTTCTGTGGAAGGGGTGTCCTCACCGGTCGGAGATTGGGCAGTAGTGCCTTCGGAGGACCCGTTACAGGCAGGNATAAATTTATTAATATTGTTCTAAATAATTATACATTGATTTTTATAATTATTATTTTTTATCAGTGTGGGTTAATTTGATTTAAAAATTTGACAAGATCCGATAGTGGGTAGTTTGATGGCCGAGTTTTATTAATATTTCGGGATTTTTGAGGCAGTCTTCGTTTCATTACTACATTACATTAATGTTAAAACAGCTTGTTAATTATAACAAAATATATTAATATTTTCAGAATATTTCATTTACTTATAAATAAATTTCTTTCGCCTAGAGACATTCAGTGGCTCCTCTTAATTATAGTGTCAGTTTGCTATGGTAAGTTACTCTCATAATAATTTTATAAGCATTTATAGAATATATAACAAAGAAAATAATTGTCTTATAATTTTATTTTTATTTCATATTAGATTGAATCTTCAACAATTTTTTGCATTTCAGCTTTTTAAATCAGGAAGAAAATGCAT
Source organism: Oncopeltus fasciatus (assembly GCA_000696205.2). Lineage (NCBI taxonomy): Eukaryota > Metazoa > Arthropoda > Insecta > Hemiptera > Lygaeidae > Oncopeltus > Oncopeltus fasciatus. The sequence goes on along the minus strand of KZ807269.1, from coordinate 387,534 downwards.
AATTTTCAAAATTGCAATTGTTGTTATTTTTTCTAATGCATATACTTCTTGAAAATATTCTCGTAATCCTACTTTATCGTCAAATTTTTCATATGTTTTAAATCACGTGTGTTATTAATTAAAGTATTCTTTCAGCAGTCGTGTATATGTTGGCAGTAACACTGCCTTCTGAAAGTTAAATATATAGAAAGTTGATTGTCTTTGGAGATATTCTGAAATAATGTTATGTGTATTAATATAGGGTTTTTATTCAGAAGAAATACCGGCTACAAGACGATAAGAGCAGGAAAAAGTATATCGGAAATACATATTTTTACTCTTCGTTAGGAAGGACAACGATCTGTCCTACACCTTCCAGCAAACACCATGTATTTTATAATCTCTCTCTCTCTCTCTCTCAGCTCCACCACACTCTCTCTCTCTCTCTCTTTCTTCCTTTAGATACATAAATATCCTCACCGTTGTTTTTACCCCCTTAACCTACCCCAAAATCAATCTTGGCGCTCCTCGTATACCACTGGCACTTTCGATTCCTCAATTTAAAATTTTTACAAGCTGTGAGAAACAAACAAAACGCGGCCGTTTACAACGGAAAACACTGATGGCCGTAAGGCATATTGAATACTCATTAGGTTTCAAACTTCAATAGAAACAAACATTTGGAAGCGAATCTAACTAAAATTCAGAAAAACACAATAGTTCATTTCACTTATAAAACATAACAATTATGTATATAAACAAGTGATGTAAAAAGTAAAGTTATTATTATACATGCATTTTGTCTTAGATGTATTTTGTTTATGTTTTCATTACTACCTACACGATTGTTATTTCATTATGAATACCACCAATATTATTATCATATATTCGTCGTCGTCCTCTTCGTAGGAGTCATAAACATCACAAAATATTATAACTTACTTCTAATTAGAGGATTTAATGATTTCAACCCTTATTGATAATTTTAATTTTTGTTCGACTATTTAATAGATCGTCCTAGAAACTGCATTTACTTGATTGTAACTTTAGTGCGATTGTGCATATAGCTCTTAAATGTAAAATTGGAAGGAATGTTTTGAATTATAAACGTAAAATTACTAACCAAATATGTATAGAGTGAGAATAAAAACTGATTTTGTTAATAATACGAAATGAGACATTCAATCCTAAGATGATTTTAGTTGGGGTTCGGTCGACCGAACCCCAACTGAAATCATCTTAGAATAATATCTACGGTCAACAAACTCTCTTTTTGAGACATTCAATGATTCAATTAAATTTCATTATTTATGCAAAATATTTTTATTTATAGGTCATTACACTGAATGTTTATTTATCAATGGAAAGTTGAAATAGGTATATTAAAACCACTATCCGTCTAAATTCATTTTGCAGTAACTTAAAAAATATATATATAATATTATAAAACGATAGTAATATAAAAAATGTAAAAAGCATTATATATGGCAGTTAATTGAACACATGTAGTATTAAAGTCTATATGCCAAAAAAAAAAGGTATCAAGGATCCGAGTACCACATAAATATTATATATATATAGTGTAAGTGTGTGTCTCGAGGCACCAATTACTTTGTTTTCTAGCAACACTAAATTTTATATGTATTTTGCTACAAAATTTTTACTTTTACATCAGTAGAGTATTTATAATATATTTAGTCATCACTATAATTACTTGTAAAAAAAAAATTCAGAGAAAATATCGAACGCACTTCAAAAATTCCGAGGAATCTGACCTCAATAGCTGAATTCCTTCCAAATCGCTAACGGAATGAATGTCTATTATGAAAGGAAAAATTATATGGGAAGCAAGATAGGAATTCCAAGGCATTTTAAAGAATGGGGTGGTTTTCTGGGTCGATAGGGGCTAAAACTGGCCCCCAACCCTCCCAAAGTTTTAAAATCTTTCGAGGCTTCTTCTATTATATGCATTTCTTGTTATAAAGAATATAAATCTCAATCAAAGTTATTCTCAACTTATTACTTTCAACAAATTTACTAAATAACTAATACAATAATTGAAGAATAAATGTACCTTTTATTTAAAAAAATTTTTGTTCTTCCCACCTTACTTACATCTTACTCTCTCTATTTTAGTATGCAAAAGAAAATGTGTTTCACAAAAATCAATAAATAGCGATAGCATCGGATCCACCTTGAAAGGATAATAAATTTAGAAAATTCTCTCTGCTTTATTTAATTTAATAAAATAAGCAATTTTTCCTGTGACTAATCCCTTTCAATGGCTTTTCCTTCTTTTTACGGTGCCCTTTAAATACTTTATCTAATTTTACCTTTATTTTATCTCTGTAGAGCGTTAATTAACTAAGCTAGGCACGTGAGTGGGTGTCACTTCTTCACGGGCCCTATTGGCTGTTAAATTTATATATGAACAAGAGTATTTTAGCGGATTTACCGCAAAATAATCAGGATATTCACTACATATGTTTTAATAAGATGCAACTATTACAAAACTACAATGGTTCTACATAGATCCTACATTGTGCAAGCTTAAATATAGTCCGTTCAAGTATATATATACACACTCATATATATATATGATTTTAGTTATAGCTTCAGTCTCTATGGTCCTAAATGGTTGAAAGAGAGTCTAACACTTATTAAAATAATATGTTGTTCAAAATATTGTAACCTAGCACATAACACAAACTATTTTTGTGGTTATCTGTGTGTTTGTGTGTGAACAGAATTAAAACATTAATCTCTTTTTTATCATTATAATTAGGAAAAAAAAGAATAGAATAAAACTGAAGTAACATATAAATTAATAACATAAATATATTAATTTTGTTGTGGTATTTAATCCCACGTAAATTTTACTAATTTTTAGTGCAAGGGAAAAAAGTGTGTAAAACTTATAGAAGTAAAATATGATTTATTACTCTTTTTTTTATATTTTTTCCAAAAACTTATTTTTGTTAGGAAATAAATTTTAAAAAATGTACTGCCATAGGTGAGTGCACCTTACTCATTGTGCTCTTACGTTTATAGATTAAATTTCCTTATTTACTACAATTTTCTGTTATATTTTATATTCTGTATGTTCTGGAATCATTCAGAACTTTTGAATATCATTATTCGGGCTGTTATTGTTACAAATAAATACTGCAGGAATTTATATAAAAAGAACAACAAAATAATCTCTTCATACAATCATATAAATACATTCTGTACTAAGCGATCGTAGACGATAAATAAAAAAAAAAATAAGGCCTACGCAAACTGCCATTCAGTTAACTCATGAAACAAAAAAAAAAAAAAAGTTGGAAAAAGTTGTCCATACAACACTGATAACTTCAGCTTATGCTAATCCCACAAGCCAATATCCTGATATATTTTTCGGCATATATTAATTGTTTAGATATTTGAACAAAGTATATCTAAACTNTATTTATTTAAAATGTATTTTATTAACTTGTTAATGTTTGTCATCCGTTTATATGGACTAAGTATAGCTTGGTTTTGTTTTTGCACTTTTTTCATATATAGTAGATGTTAAAAATTTATATGTAAGGGAGGAATGATGGATGAAGTAGTTATTTAAGATAATCATATGGAATGAAAATATTAATTACTAGCTAGTGGAGAATTAGTTTGGCTTCGGTCAAGGTTGATACAAAAAAAATAATCAATTGAAAGAAATATGTTTTTATTATCTGCCGCCGGCGTCTTTGATTACATTATAAGCCATCTTCATGGTATTTTCTCTCAAGTTGGCTAACTTTGTAAACCAAAAAGTTGGATGAAAATAAAAAATGAATTTCTTTAAATTGCATTTTTTTTTTTTTTTTTTTGA
>KZ807269.1:369225-383632 GCA_000696205.2 Oncopeltus fasciatus | reverse complement strand
TAAATTCTTCTATTAGCAAACTTTTAAATATTAAAATTAATTTTAAAAAATGTTAATAACTTTTATAATAATTGTAACATTACAATTATAATCGTTGTATTTTTCGACGTTGTCTAGAATGTAAAACCTTCTAATTGAGTGTATACGTATAATTATCTAGGTGATAACATAAAAGTTTTGGATTTCAAGTCTCTGTCAAGAGTTGAGAATTTCTCATTTCTTGGTGGGAGCCATTCTTACCTGTGGGGGCACTGTGTACCTTCAATAGTACGATATGTCACAGCAAGTACAACAGTGAATCCTGTTCCTCGCATTGCGTCGGTACTGGTTGGTGAGCGGACTTCGGCCCCTGCGGAACTACCCTGGGAAGGCAATAAACATCCCCTAACCCCCGAGTGACAGCAATGACGTTCGGCGAATGGTTGTGGGGGATGCAGTCATACATTATTGGTCATTGGACATCGGGCGAGTTCCTGTTCCAGTTAGCCTAGCTTAGGTACACTGGTACTTCAGCTTTCGGGGTCTGCATTCTCTCTCTCTTTTGGTCTTCCTTTTCCTCTTTAGCCTACTCCTCCAAAAATGCTCTCGTATTTCCTATATTTATCCCTAGCAGTCTACTTCGGAAAACCTCTCGAGCCGAGCTAACAGAGGACCAGTAATGGCACGGCCAGATATAATGTGACCTGTCGAATTTTGTACACCAAAGCTCAGGTTTGAAATTTCACTCCTTATGGCAAAAAAATATCAAAGAAGTCGGCGCACAACGCTGCACAGAACTTTTCAAACCAACCATAACTGAGATAACTTGTTGATTGTGCTGAAGTGAAATTTCGTCCGCTGTTAGTAGGATTTGATGCCAATTTTCAACTTTATTCCCATAAGACGTCACGGCACGGTATCAGCATGAACAATCCGTGTGGACTTTAAAGTTGCTTAACAGGCATTTTGGAGCGATTGGAATCTGACTTACTTACGGCAGGTTTCTCTAAAGTTATCTACAGTTTCCAGCATCTTTTAACAGTACCTTCCTTCTTATGGCTTAGTTCTTCAAGTAGTCAGGATCTAGGCCCAGTGCAGCCAGAATCAACTGGGTGTCCCCATTGTTCCTCATTTTCAGCCTTTTTCTGGAATTCTTCGTAGAATCACTACTCAATAGAGGCAATGGAATGATCAGGGTAGACTATCCCAAAAATCACTACCTGCAACCTAGCTTAGATCTGATCTGTAATCTTGCTTAAATAAGATCTGTAATATAACTCAGATCTGATCTGTAACCTAACTCAGATATCATCTGTAACCTAACTCAGATAATACCAATGGAAGAAGGCGGCTCTGTTCTGCAGAAAACCGCTTGCAGGTGATGTGGACAGAAGGTTGAGCGAGGAATGACCGCTAGACCGGGTGGAGCCTGGAAGAAGACGACGATGAGAAAACTCCGAAATTACTGAAATGATGGCTCCTGATAATGGTGCTAACTGATAAGAGCAATCCGACAGAGAAGTAGTCCTGATAAAATAAAAACTTAGAAAAGCAAATATATATTTATATATATACATATTTCAGGCATTTAAAAATTCAAAGCAATATTTCCGGAACAATATTTTATTTATATAGGAGGAAAAATAATTTGAATTTTACACAGAAGTACCGAAGATTAACATTCAAGTTTATCTTTTAAAGGCGATATTTTGATATTATAATGTATTTTTTGGTACTAGTTATTCTTTAGTTTTCCAAATGGTTTTATTTTTATTTTTTGTTTATGGTAATCGTATTTCAGCAACGGGTTCGTTTCCAGGGTAATCGAAATTTGTAAACTTCTTTGATTTTATCCAAACTTATATATGGAGCATCATTGTCTGTAGTGTTGTAATACAGTACTGTTCATAAATATCATTCAAAGTGATTGCAGTTATTTTTGACATTTTAAAACGTTGCCATAGCTGGTAGATGACTAAGAAGTTTCTGCGAGGACATTACGAATAGGAGTTGACCTGAATAATCTCTAAGAGAACTGTATTTAAAATGCGACAATAAATGGATTGGACACACAAATGTATAATATATGTTAACCTAATGTAGTGGGGGTACTTCCTCAATATTTGTGATACTCTCCATAAATGTCCAATGAGAATGTAGGCGAAATACAATGAAAACTCTACAAAAATATAGTCAAACCACACCTGACAAAACTTATAAATGAACCGCTTTAATATAAGCTTGTGATCCTCAAGAAAAATCTCGAATGCGATTTTGTCGATAAAACTTAAATCTTTCATTGAAGCTAATGTGTTATAGTAAGTAAGCTATTATTCTACTATAGTGAAAATTAACTATGAATTTGTACGTAAATTTATTGAATATCAGGTTTTATGAAGAGAGAATTATCAGAAATTCGGTTTTGGTACTTGAAGAATTAAAAACTAATTTGTAACCAAATGAAAATTAATTTTATTCTAAAAAAAAAAAACTTTCTTATCCGATAATCCTCTCATCAGCTTTACTCTATGAAGTTACGCAAGTGATAATATCAATGATTGGTTTTCCATGAGGCATAATACAATTTTTATAAAATAATTTAATATATAATTTTTGAATTAGAAGTATAAAAGGTATAAATTATTGTTCTAATCCATTAATGAAATGGCCCATTGGGGAATACTAAAGAGATAATGCAAACGCATTATTACTTTGGTGGTTTCTTATATTATTTTTTCTGACTTTTCCGTGGCTATTCCATCGGCCACATTCTGACTTCACGGCCAAAAATAACTGAAGCATAGTTGTCGGCGACAGAGATCTTATGAGAAAATCGTGGAGAGGAAGGAGAAAAGATGTATTTTGCCCTTCTAAGCTGCGGGATAACTTTCGGGACATGGCAGAAGAAACTTGTTGTGTTAGCCAGACGTTCTTCTGCCCAAAGATGGGGTGAATAAGGAGCGATTTCCATTGGTTATTAGTACAAAAGCTCGTCTCTCGCCTACAGAGTCATTCACTTCCTCTGCCCCCAGATCCGGTGACGATGCAAACCCACATAGCACACTCTAGACAAACCTCCGACAAAAACTTTTATTTGAAGCATACGGTACGTCATAAATGTCATTTTCCTCGATACATTTCTAGCAGCGACTGGACATAGACAAGGTTCACGGGATTGCATGAACTGCTTGTTAGTCAAGCTACATAAACTATTGTAGTATTGTGGAGTTAGGAGACGATTTTTCAAAATTATCTGTTCAGAAATACTTTCAATACCAAAACGCACTATTACACTAGCTTAGAATCATTTGGACAAATAAACGTGAAGTACTATAGGCCAATATTCATAAAAGTTCAATATCTAAAAGGCCACCTTCACAAAATAATTAAAAGATTATTTTGATGAATTAGGGTTTAAACACATTGTCAAGTTTATTTTTCGATATTTTTAAATTTATGAAGATTAGCCTAATTGTACTTCATCGTCAATCTGCTATAGAATATTTTCAAGTGATTTCATTGATCTTATTTTGTACTACGCCATCAAATTACAAGATCTTTTATAAGCAAAAGGAGTAAATAAAGATTTAAAAAATATTACGTCACAGATAAATATTAGTACAAATGAATCCAAAGTACAAAGCTGACGATATTAACGATACCTCAGTGCTCGTAGACTTTGGAATCTATAATATTCTCGTATATTACTTGTTATATATTTTTTTTGTTTTATTTATTTATTTATAGTGTTCGCCTCCTATACAACCACTCAGAGTATTGGGGGAAGGGGCTATCTACAGGTTGCCACCCCAATGTAAACATTCATGAATTAAAAAAAATCTTTATTTATCAATATAAGATTGCTCTGGGGCAAAGATTACTCGGAATTCGAACCCGCAACGTCAGGATTGCGAGACGCGTTCGGATCCCCTGATCTACCCTGGCGCCCAATATATCACTAGTTTAATTAGTTTAGTTTAAGTTGGTAGGCTTGCTTTAAAAAATCGGCACTACGGAAGTCAACTACGCAGCAGGTGCGTAATCCAAGCAGAATCCCGTGTTTCATTAAAAAATTGATATTAACAAAGGAAAAAAAACCAAATTGATATGAGCCTGAGAAAACAATATGCCTAAATGGGATTACTGAGCTTAGCTTCAAAATGGCCGGAAAATAACTTTGAGGGAAGTAGTTAATTACTTAAATATCTTCCTTAAAAAGCTTTTTCGTAAAATGTTAGAGAATGCAAACGTTAGTAAAATAGATAACTATAAATATTCGGCCGACCTACTAACCCACCTCTTTTCTCCACTTACTCAATCTGAAATATTTCTTCCGTTTCTTGAAAAATAATAATTTTTAAGCAGTTTCATGAGAATAGTTGAATACCGAATCATTTTCGCTTATGTATTTCTAAACTTAGAAGGCTAAACTAACACTAGAAATCACAGTCTTAAGATTTAAAAGAAGAATATCTTTTTTGAAAATGTTATAGATAAAAAATGTTACTAAATTAAAATGGAAGAGCGAGAAATTTCCCCGACAATTTTGCTGATGTTATGTTTTTCTTTTTTTGTTCACAACTCTCTATTCCTCCTGTACTCATATAGTATATATATATATATATGTATGTAAGTATGTATGTAAAAGTAGTGTTATAGTATCGAAATGAATATAGATTGGGTACATTATTAATCATTAACAGAAGTTGATCAGATCAGGATGCGAACTCAAGCTTTGTCTATTGGCCAAAAGCAAAGCAAATATTTATAACTTAAACTATCAGATGCAGCTGAACATCACTCTTTTATGCCAGTGGAGAGGGCAATATTTGGGTGCGCTTTCACTATACTGCCGTCACACATTCATTAAATTTTATTTTATTTTTCAAATAAAATTTGAAACATTTTACCATTGGATGGTAAAATGTTTTGATATCATTATTTACATATAAATAAATAAATGTGCATCGTCCGAATCAATTTGTAAAGTCAGAATAAAGTAAACATTTGCAATTTTATTTTATATTTTCGTTAAGTTACAGAAACACCTTAGAGAACTAAGTTATCTGAAACTGTCCGCTCATAAAAATAGACCATTAAAGCAATATTAAGAATTAAGGGGTGCAATAGCCGTTTTTAAGTAGACTGTAGGGGCGTCATCCCTCAAGGGTTTGAGCTGGAATGAAGTTCCAAGTTAATGAAACTGTAAATCAGGCTAAGTACTCTCCCTTGGTAAAGGCATGCCTGGAGTTTTTGCTCGTTTACCTCAGAGCGGAGATATTTCATCCCCTAAACTTCCTTAAAAATGTCGAGATAAACAGTCCTCCCCTTCGGACGGGGTAAGAAGTGTTCTTTCTTAGCCATTACCTGAACTGCATTTCACCCACTTCTTTTTAGCAATTTAAAAAGGAATACCTTGTTTTTTATTTTCTTTCTGTAACTACGCTTTCTAAGCAGATTTGAAAAAAAAAAAATGAAATATCCCTCATGAATCATCGAAAAAACTATGGGAATAAAAAATCATTAATTTCGTTTGAGGGTTTTGTGGAAAAATCAACAATGTTGGCGGATGACTACTAAGAAAGAAATAGGTAAAGTCCATTAATCACACGATATTTTATTTTTAAATCAATTCAACAAACGTGTTTTAGAAAGTATATAACGGAATAATTCCGTCACAAAGGACCTGTGTCATTTGATATAATATTTCCCAATCTTTAATAAAGATCAATAATGATTTGTCATACTATACTCGTGATTAAATAGCATTGAACTATATATATATANCATGAAGATGCTTGTATTCATTGTAATAATTTTTTATTTATTTTGATAAACTTAATTTACATATTTTATTCTGTTAAAAATAAAAACATGTTTTAATTTGATTACAATGAATACTGAAAATGAAATTGTAAAAATTAAATAAAAAAATTATCTTACAAGTTAAGAGAGGGCAATGAATATAAATATTGAAATCATCAGCTCTACTGTAGACTTAACGAAAGTTGTAGAGTCGAGGAAAATGATCACTCAGTCCTACATCTCTTCCTACAAAACAGATTTTGGTAAAATTGATAAAGAATTTAAACTGTAAAAACTTCAATTATAGCACAATATACACACAATATTTTGTACTATATAAATTTTTTTGTAAACCAAAAAATTTAAGAACATTACAATTATTAATATTAGCTTTTTTTTAAAACCTCCCATTTTCTTTTTTAAATTTTATCAGAAGTGGATTCCTCCATACACATTTTACGAAAAGCCACAAAGAGTGAAATTTTAGGGGATCTCGCCCTTCGTCAATGTGAGAAATCTAAGGCCGAGAGATCACGGAAAATTTCGCTCGTTGTGGTATTTTTTTGTGTGTTTGCACTACACTCTCTATCCCACCTGTTCTGGATTACTATACATCGCAGCCACGAGTGTTTCATTTTATATATATATATATATATATGTATATAGGATTGATTACGGTGTCAGGAAATTCTTTTAATAATGAAAAAAAATTAAATGTATTTGGGCCATTATGAATAGCTTTATTTTCATGAAAAATATCTGCAACAAATAAATTACTTTTTTTTTTTATGCGAAAATGTATGTATGGAATTTTCATTAATGTAATGGGAAATAATTCTCGTATCTGTGCAATGTATCATCTTGTGAGTGGAAGGGATGGGGGTAGTAGAGTAGCTAAATCAGTTAATTAATGCATTCCAGAGGGGTGGAAACTGATTAGATCCTTGGACAGTGACGTTCACTTATTTCCAGAGATTTTCTTCCGTTTTATTGCATTACGATCACAAATCATCACTCAATTTGGTCAATTGATTTATTTTTTATATCCTCTTTATGTATTCAATCTTAAATTCATGACTACCATTTATCGGTCATATTTTAAGCATTTTCTCAGAGACAAATTAACATTGTTTTTCTACCTTTTACAGCCTAATTATTTGAGGCGTTTTTTATTAAATGAAAATAAAATAAATTTGGCTGTGGTAATAAAATATTTTTCTTCAATATTATAAAAATATTACATGTTAATCTTATGGCCCTTCATACTTCATGTAATGAATGAGGAAAAATTTTTTTTTTTTCTATCATTTAAAAAAATAAGTTTAAATGGCGAGTTTCATTTCCTTACTTTAAACTTTGGGGATAATATAGCGCGTACTGGCAATCATATTTTATGATGATGGAGATCGAATTAAATTTTTAAGAATCGCACCATGAAACAGTCGAGAAAAGATTGACTTTTTCCCGCGAAATCTGCTAAAACAAATTACCGAACTGACGGAAAATCACTATGATAATGTCGAGGCATATCATAAATGAGTTTATCATTGGTGGCCAATGTAACAACCTCAATTGACGAAAAAGTATTATCGGATTTTAATTAAGTATGATTTTGATTGGTCGAAAGGTTGTAGATGGAAAGATCTCAATCTTCTAGAAGCCTTGTAATTATAGCAGTTCATACTTGTACTTAATCCAGGATTAAAAAATCTTCGGAGTTTGCTTTTACTGTCGACTGGACTCTGGAGTCATTGCGAAGTTAGAGGTTTGGAATGAGTTTCTCAGGAAATTCTGAGACCAGGCCAGCAGCGATTGGTTAAAAGGGGTAGTTATATGTCAGTGGCGTCCAAAAGTCTTCATCTAGCGAATTGTAGTATCAAATGAAGTTTTCATAGCACCCCACCCCCCTCCACTCTAAGTTGATCACACAGAAGCAGCGTTATATAAGCAGATTTCCAATCATCCCATAAACGTAAAAATTGTATTTAATGATTGGAGAAAACATTAATCGTAGAAGGCATGATCTAAGCTTTTATTTAGATAAATAATATATAGGGTGATTATCACTACCAATGAATATAGAGCTACGATACCTTCTATTACCCGTCTTCATTGGTTTTTGCAAACCATCTTCTGATGGCGAGGGCTTTAGGACATTGTCCATCTTCTTGGCCGAATACATGTGTTCACTGTCACTGTCTGTATTCAACTTCGTTTGTATTCTGTGGGTTGGTCAGATGCGTTTGTACAGACCTTATCGCCGACAAAGCGACCGTTATAGCTAAACTCTCTTATACCTACGTTATAGTCTAAACGACTCTTATATCTGACACATCTGACCATCCCACAGAATTCAAACGCAGTTGAATACAGACAGTGACAGTGAACGCATGTTTTCGGCCAAAAGATGGACAATGTCCGAAAGCGCTCGCCAACAGAAGATGGTTTGCAGAAACCAATGAAGACAGATTACAAAAAGGTATGATACTTTTATTTAGACATAGCGGGAAGAATGAATAAGAGATGCTCACACAACTGAGTTACATTTATATATTATTTCCTTTAGGAAGTAAAATTGCGCGCCTGTCTTATTCTGAACTAATAGATTATTAAAATTAATATAATGATGTGCACGGTCTATATAAGCAGCTTATAATATAAATGACAAAATACAGTCCAGCTGAAGTAAATAATAACAATTTTTTGTGCAAGGCAACAGAATAAAAAATCTAACTGTCCCAGCCAGGACAGTTCCTTCCTCTGCACTAAAAATTGTTAAAAATGTACGTGGGATTAAATACCACAAAAAAAAATTTATAAAATTAAAATTAAAAAGTAAATAACGAGAGTCATTTAAACAGTTTGACAATGTCAGCTTCTGCAAGCATAAGACGATATATTCGTCTGCCTCGGAGATTAGACTCTCAACACTAGTGAGGGGAATTTAATAACTTATCAGACTTGTCTCGGTAGCGTAAATGGAAAACGCACCTGCCCGGAAAGCTAGGAGATCCAGGTTCGCGTCCTGGCTGAGACAGTTAGATTTTTTATTCTGTTGCCTTGCACTAAAAATTGTTACAATTTACGTGCGATTAAATACCACATAAAAAAATATTTATGAAGTAAATAATATTTTATAATTATTAGATAATAATTTCTTACATTCATATATATAAAGTAATTTAATTTCTAACGTTTATATAAGGAAAGAAATGTTCAAGCAATTGGTATTTCAATAAATGAATTTCAATTGTTGAAATTAAAGGAAATGTTTTTTCTTTACTATTAGATAACTAATCCTTCGTTTTGTGTGGCTACTAATATGTATATGAGTTTGAGCAATATTACCTATCCTTAAGGACACATGAGAAGGTAAACTTAAAGCCGTTGTCCAATGTCCTAGGAGACCGCAGGCTCATAAACCTTGGTCCAGGACTCTCAGTACCCCTATGTGCATAGTGAGATTGGATTACATCTTATCAACGTGATCCCGAGAGGGTCCTCTTGAGTATACCTTCCTCTGTAGTGTATAGTGGCTTTTTTAATATGACACCCTTTACATAAAACTTGAATTTCAGAAAAAAAGAAAAGAAAAGAGCTTCGAAATTTAGAAAACAAATTACAATATACCTCTTCTTTTTTTCCGGTGTTTGAGTACGAACACTGAACCAACCTCACTGACGTCCTTCTTATACAGGGATTTCTCACGAAGGCGTACCATCCCCAATTAAATGTGTGTTGGGAGAGAGGGCACAGATATATGGCATTGGTATCCATCTTAGCAAGGCCAGCATCTTCCGGAGGAAAACGTAGACAAAACCACCAGGCACCGAACCACTCCTACAGTGTCTGCGATTACTAAGAAGAATGGCCTCGACACAGAATATCTAACACATTAGCTGAAGCATTGCCCAGAAATCTGCTATAGAGGAGTAGTATGCCTAAAAGTGATTTTGAAAAACAATATCATTGTGGGATAGAATATCGGCGGTTTCGAAATGATAACTCATGTTTTGTCTTCAAAAATAATCCGTCTTTCAAGGAGCTTAAAACGTTAAGTAGCATTTATGATGTTTTGTGTGCGTTGAGGTTTAAATTAATTTTCAGAGATACTTTTTCAATTTGACCAGGACTTCTAATTTTGACTTCACAGTTTTACTAATCTTTTTAACTGGTTACAAGCAACTAAATCTATAAATAGGCTTAGGAAAGTTAATTTAGCCTTTCTGTGGTTTTATTTGTGTAAATGTGGTTTTTCAGTTTACTATGTACAAAAATACTGTGTCTATGAGTTGGTATAAAATATGTTAGCGAATTTCTGTTATGCTACTGGGAACAATATTTGGGGACACTTGGGCCTTCCTGTTAAATCTTGATTAAATGAGGATAAATCAGAATGTAAATTGGAAACATAACACATAAATTGTGTAGAATGTTGTGGTTCGACATTAATTTTTTCGTTCGATTACAATAGTTATTTCTAAGTAAAAAATTTACAAGGGAAAAAAAATTGCTTTAGTATATTCTTTTGACGGAAAACGAAGGATTTGACAAATGTAATTCTTCATTATGGCGGATACGATGAATGCGGCACTGGATGGAACAGCTACTGTACCAGTGGCCAGGGACGGCCGCTCGCTAAAATGTGGGGGGTTACGGGAAATGTATACCCCCCCACAATTTAGCGAGTGGGGACTGATTTAAGGGCGCCAGCTGCTCACAATCAATTCCGACTTCTCGCCGATTTATTAGCTGTCTTCCGAATCAATTCTGTCCACGTCAGCTCGACTGGATGGTTCTCTCTGTCAACCTGCCTCAAACATGTTTTGCGCTACCTACATGGGCAGGAAGGTAACATTAACTTGTTAAGTCAGATAAACACAGCAACTCTAGTACAGATTTTTGAATAGGGAATGCAAGACTGAAAGGATGGAAATGTACATTTTATACTGTTATGTAATTCATTTAACAAGGCGATAGGACACACACTGTTTTTTTTTTTTTTTGGCAGAATAAAAATGCTTAATTTTCTTAAACCTAATTCTTATTATTATGTAGCTTCATAACATGATGGCAAATTATTAAAAAATAAACAATAAAAAAATAATAAAAATCATTTTCAGTATCAATCAAATGATATTTCAGTAAAAGTCATCATGTATTTCATTAATAATACTCTGAAAGGATTAGGAGCCTATTGACCCCTCTCCCAATATTTGGAAAATAAATAAATATTTTATTTCTTGACGAAAAGTACTATTATTTAAGAATCAAAAAACTCTAATAACAACAGACCTTATTTTATTCCTTGGGATTTAAATGGTCATCCTTAGCTAGACATTTTGAAGAGTTATATATTTAAATTCAAAGTTTCAAATTGCCGATGCGGAAATATTGATGAACTCTGTTTTCAAGGAACACTGAATTCAAAATCATTTTTTTTTTTTAAATCATCGAGCATAGAAACAATATCAAATTATTTTTTCAAACATTAGCTCTCAATAGCAAGCATGATATTAAAACACTTGAAATCTAAATAACAACAGCTAAAATTATAGATTTTAAAATTATATACAAGAATATAGTAGAAGTGCAATTCATTAATATTATTATTAATTCTCTTAAATTAATTTGTATTAAATTTTATGCACTTTTCATTTCGACCTTAATCCAGTCTCTAAAAGTACTATTTTCATCAGGGAGTCTGCACTTTTTGCTTTTTTATGTAGGATAGCTAGGATTAGGTCTGGGGTGGGACAATAATGATAAAATCCGACAGTGATAAACTGCATGACAGTAATGTTATTGTTCTTCACAGAGTTTCATTATAGTAAATAATAAAAATAATAATACCCATTTAAAAATAATTATCATTAACGTAAAATGTCCAAATTTTGTTCTAAGCTTTAGCCGGTTATAATAATGTTTTACAGCTAAGTTTGGTCAACTCTCATTAAGCTGTTTACAGATTGCTCTTTTCGGATATCAGAACGGGAATCGTACGAAAGAAAGTCACTCGTTGAGTCGTTTGCACATCTCTGGGCACCATAAGATAAACAATTTGTTCTTCCTCAAATTCAAAATCTATTTACTTTTCAGAATATTTACATGTCGCTTACCGTTTTTCATCCAGCATTTTCCTGGCAACGTAAACAGCCTGCTACACATCACCTGCTCTAAGGATAACCGTTGTTCAACATAAGTTTCTATTTCCTACGTATTGATCAAACGGCGCACAAAATTACATCTCAAAACTCCCCTCATTTCACAAAGGAAAACAAATATCTTCGTTTTCCCTTTAATCTGTCACTGTACAGGAACAAAGTCATTTATTCTGTTCAACTGAACGGATAACTTTCATTACTAACTACATAGTAATTTTTATATACACACTAACACACACACACACACACACACACAGATATATATATATATATATAATCATATTCGTTTTTCATAATATGCAATTATATAGAAACGCTAATAAATTGGGGATAGTAAGATTTTGAACTTTGATCTCCATATTTACTCTTATTTTTCATTACCGACTATGGCGTTTAGCAAACGTAAAAAACGTTTAAAAAAAAACCAAAAAAAAAAAAAAAAACCTTAAATATCATTTTTTGTTTATTATTTATACGTATCGCCTCATAGTACCACATAAATAGATATCAGATCCGTTTGCAAGGCAAAATTCTATTATATGAGTTCATTAATGACTGTAACTTGTCAAGAAAATTATTACAGACTGAACAAATACGTAACTTTGTTCATTTTTACCAAATTGTTCTTATTATTTGTTAATACATTGTAGGACTAGTGGTACTCTAACTATTAATCTTACTACCTCAGGCGAGAATCGAACCCGGGTCTACTTCTCCCTGGCTGATGTAGGAAGCTTTTTCTGGCTCTCATTGCATTTCCTGTAGAAAATGTATCGTGGGATTACATACCACAATTAATTTCATCATCCAACTATTAATATATACATTGTTATATATAGTAATGTGTATCTACAATTTACAAAAAAATAACCTTCTTAGCTTATTACGGAGCTTGAGGTTTTAATGTATTACATAAAGTCTTACATCACCACTGTGTAGTTCGTGTAAATATATTCGCATACTGTGTTCATGCACAATTGATATATTTGCACTTTGTATTGGCATTGCGTTGAATTCAATGGAATTATTTTAATGTCTACTTGAAAGAGTAAATAAATGCGGTTTTCCGCGCTTTTCCCATAGTTCCCCCCAGAACGGCTCATCTCTTTCCCCCAACGTTTACTAGTTGGAGGGGTGTTTTCTCATTAGAGAGGGGAAGCCGGGATGCGATATCAGCCCTTCCCGAGAGCTCGCCAACCCTCCGAGGATTGAGGGACTATTAATTCGGGCCGACAGTTGGCTGCCCTGTAATTTAGATTGATAACGGCCAAGAGGAACCCTTAACCCCTTGTCCTCAAGGCTGACAGATCGCTATGCCCATTTTTTTAAAAACAATTCTCCATCGCCCCCTTCTAAAAGTTCAACTCTTAAAATGAACGAACGAAAAACATTTCGAAACCGTAACTTATCTTGACTTATGCACCGAGATTATGTAGGGTGGTCATAAGACATTGTGGGAAATTAATCTTCCTTCTATCTTTCCTGGGACTGCTCAAATACTGCCAATTTGCTAGAGATTAGCAATTGATACATTTTAGCTTAACTGTATTGCGTTAAACCATTCCAAAACAAGCACATTTTCTGTTTCTAGATGTGTATGAATAAAAACAAAGTTTTCCTGACTCAACAAAAGCCACAACATCTGTTGCCTAAAAATAGTAAATAAAAGTATATAATAATTATATATAAATATAGTCAATAAAATTAAATTCAACACTATTAGTTATTATTTTTACACCTTTTTTTCTCTTATTTTTCTCTTAGACGTTTATTTTTTGTTTATATTTTCTTCAGTTACTTTTGAAAACGATGCAAACCATATAGTTTTAAATTGCATAAAATATACAAAAGTAAAATTCTGAAAGCAGATGTATTTGAGTTTTACAATGTCTCAAAGGCTTTGCGTGAACAAATATTGCTGGGGTTATGCGCCTCGACCTGACCTGATTTTTTCTGAAAATAGCAACTTTTTGAAACTCCAACTTCAGCGGGACACGGGTTGCGTTATCAAGTTGAGCTGACACTTTTACATTTCCTAAAAAATTGACATGTTTTGGAGTGGTCCACGGGTAAATTGTTGGTCATTGATATATGCGACAACCCTAACCAAATTTCTCCCAATAATTTGATTATTTCAAATAGAAAAAATATTTTCATTAGTTAAAAAAAACAATAATGAGATGAGGCGTGGATGACTATGGCGGAGATTTGGAACATTACAATATTGAAGAAAAAAAGCAAAATTACTTATAAAGTAACAAATTTTGTTCATTAAGCTCATTATAAATAGGAACGAGAAAATTTAAATCTATCAATTATTTTTATAAAAATATTATCATCATTAAGAAGAAGGAATGTAACAACAGGGAAAGTTATCATATTTATTTGTTATTTTCCTTTACATAATTTAGTTCTGCATTTTGGCTTATAAAGCTGTTAGGAAATAATATATATATATA
>KZ807269.1:344201-368554 GCA_000696205.2 Oncopeltus fasciatus | reverse complement strand
ATAATATATTTTTTATATAATTATATTTCAGACTTCATCAACCTCGAGATCAATAAGCATAACACTAATTATAACCATGTCAATTTTAAACGTTTTATCATTTTAGTCTCCTTCGAAGCCTTCTAACCCTCATCTAATACCTACAATGTATTCTCATGACATTGTATTTCTACAGCCCTGAAGACGGCTTACAATGTAAGCCGAAACGTTGGCAGATAATCCTTTAAAAATATATATTTTTAAAATTTGTATTTTTCTTTGGATCTACCTTGACCAAACCCCAACTAAAATCATCTAATAATAATATCTACGGTCTAAAAAACTCTCCTTTTGTACATTGTGTATAGTTTTTTTAAAATAAATATTAACCGTCTATCACATCCTGTAAAGCAAGAAATAGGTGTTTTAAAAAATAAGATATTTATTGCTTGTTTGTCAAGCCTCTCAGAAGCTGAAAAATTCCTTCGGAAATATCATGTAGCTTCTGTTCCCTTCCGCATTTTTGGTCGAGCTTGGATTATTACTTAACCTCAAGCGCATATTGTAAAGAATATTTTTCATTGAAGCTTTCCTTTCCAATAGTGTGTTTAGGATCCGGCAAAGATCTGATTACTCTGACGACCTTTCTGTGAAAGCGAACCTTCTCGGAACCACACTTTTCATGTCCTCTGTGGATACCCATCCTTTGAGGACATCCACTACTGGCCTTCTTTGCCGATGAAAAAGCAATACTCTCATCTCATCCTGATTCCAAAGTTGTTTTTAATATTTTGCAAAACCGCCTTGATGCTATTTAGCAGTGGTGGAGCAAATGCAGAACTAAAATAAATTAGGTAAATAATCTAAAGGGTTATTGTTATTTCTACCACCAATGAATATAGAACTCTCATACCTTATATTCTCCGTCTTCATTGGTTTCTTTACACCATCTCCCGGGAGAGGATGTACAGAAACCAATGAAGACGGAAAATATAAGGTATGAGAGTAAAATAAATTACTCAAAATGCATAGAGGTAATATTTTAGGAACGTTTTAGCTAATTATCAGTTAATTACAACATCCTCCATATTCCTTTGTCTGATCTAACCTTGGGTTCCCTCCTGACTCTTTACTGAACTGAGGCGACAAGAACTCAACAGACGCCACGGACTATTACACAGCCTTATAAATAGGCGCTCACACCTCACAAGAGAAAACAAACTGACCATCTACATGACCATAATACGACCAATCTGGACCTACGGTGCAGAACTGTGGGGTGCCGCTAAGCCTTCTAATATCTAACGAATACAACATTATCAGTTCAAAGTCCTAAGAATATTTGGAAACCCTCCATACTATGTATCCAACACAACTCTTCACATACACTTTAATATTCCTTCGGTCCAAGATCTCATATCCATCCGCTTCAAGCTCTCCCACAGCAAGTTCCCATATCACCCAAATCCATATGCTATATCCCTGTCGCTGGACTCCAATCCTTACAACCATCCCAGAGGACTAAACAAAGATGGCCTTGTGGCCTCTTGGACCTTGACGCCTAAGTTTACTGGGAGTGGGATCTATGGGCCTCTTCTCCCTGCAAAGTGACACAGTGACAGTGATTTTTATTTTTTTATATAAGTATATTATTCTATGCAATCAAAAGCATGATATTTTATTACCAGAATGTAATCAAAATTTATTTTTATTTTTAAAAAAATTTCATTCATTAACGAACTTCAAAAAGAGACTAAAAATAAAGTTTAATTTCTCCAATAGGCTGCGATGCATACCAGCAGCTGAGAAAACGAACGCTGCGTGAGTCTTCAGCCCAACGCCAACGAGTTCCCTCGGCCCAACGCCAGCGGGACCCTTCGGCTCAACTGCAGCGAGGACCCTCCGCCCACTCTCAAAGGGAGCCGTCTAATAAACGCCAGCGAGGACGTCCGACCCAGCCCCAGCGAGGACCGCCAGTCCANCACGCTGTGCAGTTTGTAATTTCTAAAATAAATAAATTAAAAAAAAAAAAAAATTTCTCCAATAGGAAGAAGGAAAGTATAAAAGAACTAACAGACCCATCGTTTTGGAAAATATGTGTATGTATGGGGAAGAGGAGGGTTTGGTTGTTTTGGTGAGAAATATATAACAATTCATAAGTTTATCTTCTTTTAAGTAGGATCAGTGAAAATCTGTAAAACATGTTCAATAGTTCTGTCGAAGGATCAACATGGGTAATACGATTACTTTAGAGAATCTCCCAAATGTTACTGGAAACTTTAGGGTTGCAATTTAGTGAAAAAATCACTTTTATTATTATTAGTAGTAGTATTTTATTTATATTCCAATGTGGAACATGGAAGGTTAATGTACCGCCTTGTATTACCAGCATTGTATTTAAGTGCATTTGTGATGAGGAGTTGAGTGTTGAAGACACTTTGCATTTCAGGTCCTCGGTGAAGGTACGGCTGAAGAGTCCTCCAGGGAAGAAGGCAATGACCGCACAGTCCCCCAGGGAGTGATAGCTGCAAACTGTTAGGCGGGATTATGAAGCTAAGCAAATAGAGCTTTGTAAGCTCCGGGAATTTATTGGCTTAGCTTGGGACAAAGCGATCTCTAATGCGCAAAGGCCCCGCGGGTCGATGGAAATCGCTTAACTACCCTGGCTATTACCCCGCTGGCTGGCCTGTAATCACCGGGCGTTCGCTGGAAGTTCGAGTCCCAGCCTCAGCCCAAGCCTTACTTTCAGCGAAAATAGCTAAATTGAAAATCAAATTTATAAAGCTCATTTTTAGAGAAAAATATGAACGGGGAGGCTATTAATGAAGATAGGGCATAGTTACATTACGGTTATTATTAGCTTTTAGTTTCATTTATTAATAAATATTATCATAATTCATAAATTTTCCATCTTTTTTTTTATTCCTGCTATAAATTTTATTTAAAATAAAGCTTTTTGAAATGTAAATACATCTTTATTTTATAAATATTAATTTTTTGTGGTATTTCATCCCAAGTAAATTTTTACAATGTTTAGTGCAAGGGAACAGAATAAAAGAAAATCAGTCTTGTCTCGGTAGCATAAATGGAAAATGCACTGGCCCGGATAGCAGAAGATCCAGGATCGAGTCCTGGCTGGGACAATTAGATTTTTTATTCTGTTCACTTGCACTAAATATTGTTAAAATTTACGTGGAATTAAATACCACATCAAAAATAATATTTATAAAAACTAAAATTTAAAAGTGAATAACAAGATTCATTTAAACAGCTTGACAATGTCAGCTCCTCCGAGTATAAGACAATATGTTCGTCTGCCATGGAGGTTACACTCTCGACACTAGTGCGGAGAATTTAATAACTTATCAGGCTTGTCTCGATAGCGTAAATGGAAAACGCACCGGCCCGGAAAGCAGGAGATCCAGGTTCGCGTCCTGGCTGGGACAGTTAAATTTTTTATTTTGTTCCCTTACACTAAAAATTTACGTGGGATTAAATACCACAAAAATAATATTTGTAAAATAAAAAATTTAAAATTTTGTTTTTTATTATCCCGACTTTTGACTTTTAAGGTCATATGCGCTCGAGGTCAAATGTGTCCAAGTGTCATGAAACCAACCAATTCTCATTTCTCCCTAACTGAATGTTCGGAAATCACATTTAAACACGCAAATATAGCTGATGTCCTCAGATAAAGAAATAAAACGTTATTATAATATAATCTCTAATAAGAGTATTATTCAATTCAAAATAAATAAAAACGGAAATAAATTAAAAAATGCATATTATACAAGTAGAAAATAATTGTCTTTAAGGTAAATAATCTAAAGGGTTATTATTATTTCTACCACCAATGAATATAGAACTCTCATACCTTATATTCTCCGTCTTCATTGGTTTCTGTACACCATCTCCCGTTGGCGAGCGCTTTCGGACATTGTCCATCTTCTGGCCGAATACATACGGCGAATTGTCTTTAACTTTATGTTTGAGTTTCTAATAAAAAAAGAAAAGAGCACTGAGATTTTGTCAACAATCATCATGATTTCTCTCTGGATTTTGGGGAATTGAAGAATACGTATTTAAAATTCGTATTTTTTAATTACCTTTTTTTTCTTTATAGATAAATTACCTCGATGAGAAGTTAAAGTCGAGATTATAAGTTTAATCACAAGGTTACAGTCTTCTACCTCTCATAGGAATTGGTGTCTATCCAAAAACGTGTTCAGCCACTGCCTCTTCTCAAATGCGAATAACTTCTACTGACGAGTTAGTTATCTCTGCATCTTTTATGTATTTATGAGACAAGTGAACTATCATTATGTATAAAATACGCTCCACTGATTAACGTACATATAAACTGTATGTGACGATCCTCTGGCTTGTTTATTACTTTTTTTTTTTTTTTTACTTGCACTGAAATTAAAAATATATTATTAAGTATTCCTTTCTCTCTCCCCTACGGCATAGAGTATATATGGGGTGACATATATATATATATATGGCCCGACTTCACAACTACATTACAAGTCCGGCAGAAAGTCATTTATTCGCTGATATTTCATACTATTAATTCAATATTATCTACTAATCTTCTTGGCAAGTGGCATTTACATATTTTAAATGTGCTCGATTTTTTTGTGTTGGAAGTTGTTCATAAATTGGCAGAGGATTAATAAAGGTTTACTTGATGTTTATTTCCATCTTTGAGTTGAGATAGTTTGGGAAGGCACATGTTTGTTATACACACATAAGACTGCAACGTCAACAATCCTGTCTTTCTCAAGACTCATGACTTTCCCAAGATGGAAAATGTTCTTTTTATGATTATGCTAAAACACCAGTATTTTTCCCATTAAAAAAAGATTATTCTAGACTTTATTAGTAACGATTTAACATTATTTAAACCACATAAAATTTTAGTTTAAAAAAATTCTTTGTTTATTTATAATCTGTTATGTTATTTTACTATATAATTTACTTTCTCTTTTTTTTAAAAACATTTCATTCTTTTTTTCAACATTTGATGCTAACTATCTGACGAATGAAGCTATACATTTGTATTTAAAAAAAAATGGAAAGCTGTCCACATTCTTTAAATATATAGAGCACCCAATTAATGTTCAATCACTTCTTAATGCTAAGTAAATATGTTTTCAGATTAAGTAAATAAAAAGTAAAATCATCACTTCAGGCTATTTTATTTTTTAATACACATTAAATCTGAGTAATTGACAATGTTGTAATGCTATCTCTAATATCTATAATATCTTTAAATTCTGTATAATACACATTATGTTTACAACATGTTGCTTACAATCATACCATATTCACTTTCTTTGACTTATATCATCAATGTTAAAGCTTAATGAGAAGAATTTACCTCACATTTAGTTAACGATTTTTTGGACACTTGTTGAGCTACTGAATTTAATTTAAAGCAATTACAATTCATAATAATTTTGTTCTGAATCGACATTCTTATCATTTATGAAAAATTATATTATATATCATCAAGATTTGTGCTATTAGTTTTAATGGAGTTGTATTTTGAAACTTGACATGCGTAGAAGAGGAAGAAGAAACCCCCACTATAGAAAAATTAAGATAACTATAATAAGAAACAATATACGATTGGCTTTTAGTATTACAGTCATAATAAAAAAAAAAAGGCGATTATGCAAATATATATAATTATCAAATTATCCTGGAGGGAAATAACCCTTTAATTTTGGAAAAGTAATACAATCATTAAATATTTAAATATTTTAATAAAGTTCAAATAATTATTTTGATAGAATATTAATTCATGTACGTGAGTGATAATTAGCTGAGCGTCTTCCCTATGGATATATTTTTAAATTCAAGAATTTATAGTAGCTTCAAAAGATTGTTAATAGTATTGTTTGTTTATTGGGGATTTATGGCGCTCAACTGCAGAGGTTATCAGCGCCCTCCATATGTTAATAGTATTAAATAGGATAATATGGTATATTTCATATAAGGATTGACAAGAGGAATAATAACAATATATAACTTTTTATCGCTTCCTTTTTAAAATAACAAATATAAATAATGTTGGAGTATATTTTAATAAAATAGAAAATATAAATTTATTTATTCTTCTTTCTCCCTATTGCAGTAGTCCAGCTGTGATCACAAACTTATTATCTACACTTTGGCTAAAAAAATCTACAATCCACAATTTCAAACATTAAAATAAGACTTGAAAGAATAAGATCATTATTAAAACACACAGGTGTACGTCTGTGTGTATAAAACGAAGGGTCACTTTTTTTATATAAATAAATGCAATATCATTTACAAATTTTTAGTGTAACTGTCCCACCCAGGACTCGAACCTGGATCTCTTGCTATCCGGGCCGGTGCATTTACCATTTATGCTACCAGGACCAGTCTGATAAGTTATTAAGTTAGCACTAGTGTCGAACGTCCAACCTCCTTGCACTAAAAATTAGTAAAATTTACGTGGGATTAAATATCACAAAAAAAAAATTAATAAAATTAAAATATCATGCACATTTCAACTACTACATACTATTAGTAATAGCCAACTGTAAACTAATCTAAAATAATATTTAATGAATAAATTAAATTGTTAATATACCCTACTAGTTGAAAAACTATATTACGGAGAATAGTAGGAAAGAAGTGGAATAAGTTGAAGAAGCAGGGGATTTTGTGTGAGTCTCCCAAGGATAAGAGGCGAGAAGGGAGTTGGAGGGGATGAATTTAAGGGTTGAGAACTGCCCTGAGAATAAGGACCCTGTCACCACAAAGGGACAAGTTAATTTGCCGTCTGACCGAAGCTAACTAACTGTAAAGACAAGCCATGGCTTTTGATGTCAGTGGGTTCAGACCAGCACACATACTTCGGGTTGGTGCCAACATTTTCTTGACCCAAAATGCTCCTTCATCGTCAGATGATTTCACTGATCTCCTTTGCATTTGCTCTACTGAAAATACCACAGATAAGAAATTGTAATATGGTTCCTCGACTTGGAGAGCCATAATTCCCGACGATGTGAGATATTTTACCATCATTAAAACTAATAACTGTTGAAAAATATTTTAATGGTGTGAAACTACAAAAAAACATTTCTTTAATAGGTAAAACTACCCTTCAACACGACTTTAATATTCCTTTCGTCCAAGATCTTATCTATACCTGCTTCAAGCTCATTCTTAGTAATGTCCTAATGCTGGGTAATGGGTAGTGGTAGTAATGGGACTTACTGCTTAAACTTATTAGGAGTAGGGTCGATGGGCCCCTTCTCCCTGCAAAGTGATGTTCACTTATTTATTTTATTTAGAGACAAAATCTGTATTTAATTATTACTAATGCCAACTGCAACCAAATTAATTTTTATTATTTTTCTTATTCCTTACATTAAATTTAATTTAAATAAGAATAGGAATTCTTATAATAAATTCAAGTATATAATTATTTAATAGTATTTATAAATGCCGTTTAAAAACGAACGGCAACAGTACCAAAACTGGCTGAGGGCTGAGTTTGTTCGAGGTCTCCCGAAACACTGCAGAGGTATGTGGTTAACAGCTGATTGTGAGCCACCTGATTGTTTCCCATTCAGTGAACAAAGGCATTTAATTGGGATTTGGATAAGCTTGGCCCCCGAGCACACAATGATTTCTCTGGGTCATTAGCAGCCCATAATAAAAGCCGACCGTGTAATGTGAGCATTGTACCCACACTCTCCAGCCATACTTCTGCCGTGGACGAGATAGCACTCAGTGCCACAGCCACAGAAGGCTAAAGTAACCTGTCCACTTGAGAACCATTCCTTGTAAGTCTCCTTATTTTATATTTCTCTGGGTCATTAGCAGCCCATAATAAAAGACGACCGTGTAATGTTAGCTTTGTACCCACACTCTCCAGCCATACTTCTGCCGTGGAAGAAATAGCACTCGGTGCCAAAGCCACAGAAGGCTAGAGTAACCTGTCTACTTTAGAACCATTCCTCGTATGTCTCCTTATTTTATATTTCTTGGGGCCATAATGAAAACCGACCGTTTAATGTGTAACCTTCGAGTAAATACTGCGATTTGCTCATTCACAGATCAAATTAACACATATTGCAAGAAAATAAAAAAAGTTTTTTTTTTTTTTTGTACAAGAGCCAATATAGCTCATGGGATCCGTTCAGTTCCCGCAATTCTAGCTCTGCTGGTTCAAATCCTGCCCAGTGCTGACTAATCGAGAATTACAAGCTTGTCCTGCGCCATAGGTGTTAGGAGTGTGATAACCTGTATTTAGTCCCTGCCTCGATGATCCTTAATGGTTAAAAAGAGTCTAACACTTTTTTTTTTTTTAATTTGTAACTTTTATATTCTAAATTGTAACATATTTCAGGTAATATCCTACTTCTCTTTGCTCAACAAACTTGTATATACCTTCAAAAAATCTATCATGAGAACCACCTCAATATCTAAAATTCTTCGGAATTCTCTAAATCATTGTTCCATTGTAAAGTTAATCAAGATTACTGCTAATATATAATAACAAATTAGAACTTAGAAAATTTACATTTTCCCCTGCAACAGAAAGTTTGGAAAAAATGTCAAATCCAGGACACGTTTTATATATTTTATTATAAATTGCTTTCTTGAGTCTAAAATCAAATAAGAAGCGATATCATTGTATGCCTATAAAGGAAATATGAACGTTCAATATAAAAGAAATATTAACATATATATTAACACTCCTTTAGCTATAAAATTAAATGCAATGATATTGTTAAATAATTCTTCTTTTAAAAAAATTGAAAAGTGGAATAAAATCCAAGCCTCAATATATAACTACCTTATTTTGACATTACTTTTCGAAAAAAGTCTTTTAGGTTTATTTGCATATTTGAGTTTATAAATGTTGTAATAAATAACTGATGCTTTTTGAATTTGGGTCTTGGTTACTTGAATCCTCTGTGCTTTCTTTTATTTAATTTGAATTCAAACTAGCTCTAACATTCAAATAACACACGTATTGAAGCCCAGAAAATACAAGTGAATTTTGGAATTTGATATAAGATTAAAAACTTTGAAACAAAATAAAATTTATTTTAAATTAGAATGTTTATAAATCTAGGTAACATCAATTTTAATAATTTAAATTAAATTAAATTACAAAAAACATTATTTTNTTGTTTTTTATTAATAATAATAATATTATTAGTACCTATTCTGTAAAAGATCGCCTAATATTTCAAAATCATAATTCCAAAAGAAAAAAAATTACCCATTAGCGGTAATAATGTTTTGCTTCAAAATTATGCCCCACCTCCATTACATTACTTTGGTTCTGTTTCATAATTTGGGGAAGTTTTGAAGGTTTAAGAGGAAAGATGGAACCTCAATTATGAGGGAAATAATTGAATTAAAGAAGTCGCTAACGGCACTTTGGTAAAAGTCACCCTTAAAATTACAATAATTAATGTCATTTTTCAGTGCGCCTTTACTGAAATTGGAAACAGAAAAAATGTTTACTTATTTATCATTTTTTATTTTTATGGAATTTATTTATTAATATATTGGAAAAATTTTTAAAATGAATTAATAATTTAAAGTAAACGAATTTTTCAAATTAATTCAGCCTTTCTGAAAATTTGTCATGGCTTACGGCAAAAAGACATTCTATCTATTTTTGAAATCCGTTTATCGTTAAATGTGAAATAAATATTTTATTTGGTTGTGGTATTTTATCCCACGTAAATTTTAAACAACAAGCCAGGAATCGAACCTGGATCTCCTGCTATCCGGGCCGGTCCATAGTGTAGAGCGAATTGAATGAGACATCTAGCGCGTCCTGGTAGCATAATCGGTAAATTTACCAGGCCGGATAGCAGGAGATCCAGGTTCGATTCCTGGCTGGGACAGATAGATTTTTTATTCTATTCCCTCTCATTAATTGGTTAAATGTGAAACATCAAATAGTGAGTTTGATGTTTATTGATTATTTAGATCGATTAAAAGAGATCATATTCCTAATGATAATACATTTTACAACAAATATTTAAAAAAAAAAATCTGGTAAATTTGTTAAAATTTTGATTTTTGTTTAACACACTATTATAAGTTAAATATCCATTTATTTAATTAGATCAAATTCCTGAAATATTTGAAAATAAATAAAAGAAAAAGTTATCTACGGTCTGATGAAAATATAAAAAAGACTATTCCAACATGTTTAGTATTATTGCTCCCATGGTACTATAGGAAATTATCAAATGATGAGTGAATTTCAAAAATTATTTTGAATGTAAAGTTCATCAGTATATTCCTCACATCGTGAGAATCAGGGTTTTTTTTACCCATAATATGTAATAGAATTTTGGAACTGTTGAAAAACTTCAAATCTAATACTGTAAATGGAAGCGACCTATCCAGGCTCTCACATACACCTACAAATAACGAATACTAAATATAGGAGAATTCCTATGTATTTTATATATAGGAGAATATATAGGAGCATATATATAGGAGCATATCACATGCTTTCTTCTACTCAGTGTTCATTTACAGTGTTCATGCATATACTACTCAAATTCACACACAGGAAACTAAATGTATGGTGAGCTAATTAACCCAAGTAACACGTGACTCCACTAAAGGTTGTTATGTTAAACTCTTTTGTCCACATGAACTCTTAAACTAACCACTATCACAAACAATTTATGTCAAAAGCAGTAAATTGAACATTAATAAAAAAACAAATATCAAGTTATATTGACCAATGACCTCTGCAGTCAAGGGTAAAAATAATACAAGTTATGATCGAATATAATTTTTAGAGTTTAGCTCTCTGAGACAAGGACAGTTCACAAGATTTATTTTATATTTGACTCAGGGTTTAGGCCTATAATTATGCAATATAATTATTTAGTTTATCATAAGTATAACATTTATAATAATAAAAACTTTAAACTGAAAACAGTTGATTTTACAAAAATATTGACATGCTGATTACATAATATATTTTAGTTGAAATGTATTTTTGTACTTTCGATAATAAATTAAAAACAAATAAATAAATGTATAATTTAATATAAAGTTGAGGATTATGAAGGTATTTTATGGTATTTAATATAACTGTGTGTGTAAAAATCAATGCTTATTTTTTTTTTTTCAGTTTTTAATTTGGTAAAATAAGAATGCTTATAATTTATCCGACGACCGTCAAAGCCTACGTGAACAAATGCTTATAATGTTTTTCCCAGAATATGAATATGTAGCAATTTTAGAATGTTACATAAAAAATGGAGATACAAAGAGAATATATTAGAACCATTTAGTGGTCTGCATTCCCAGGAAAGTTTACTAATAATAAACTGAATAATTAACGTGAGAAATTATAACTCTCTCTTTATTTCTGTAAAATTGTTAAAATGGTTTTATATTAAAATAATTAACATATTACAAATTATGTCAAATGAGTATACTTTTAATCAACAACTTATTAAAAAGCTCATAGCATAGCATGGGTATTTGCATAGAGGTACACAGCCTTTTGTGTGGATTTATTTATTGGGTGTCAATATAAGATTAATTTGACAGGAGCAAGACATGAATGCCATTGAAGGCCAGCAAAAGCGGTATATTGAGCCCATATTCCCCCCCCCCCCCATATTCAAATATTTTCTCCGTAGTCATTCATTACAAAAAAAAAATAACCTAATTTTAAATTAAATGTATCTGCAAAAAATGGTATATTTCTTCTGGGGATTAAACTAAGACTACATAATGTTTTTTAATCAAAAGATCTATACTTAAATTTAAAATTCATTGAAGAAATTTTTGCAAACGGCTTATATTAGTACTGCTTATAATCTTAAGATTCAGTTACTCCAAAATATTATTTTTCAGAATTGTTTGGTTATTTTTCCTTAGGCTTTTAATAAAACTAATGGCATCTGTAGACTTCAAACAATAATATATATGTGTGTGTGTGTGTGTGTGTGTATACTCTTTAGTATTAATATTTTTGGTGTTTAGTAGATAACTAGAGAAATATCAAAAGCATTTTCAAAAATATTTTTTGCCTCTTGATTATAATACAACTTATTTCAATTATTAGTGGACAGCAGAAACATATGAGAGAGTAAATGCATTTATTAAAAAGAGATAAAAGTTTTTTTTTTCTGTTACACACATAAAAAAAATATGATGCTGAGTGACTAATTGATTAAAGAAAGCCAAGTGTAATGGAGTAGACATTTGTAGCGTACGTAAGAAGACATATATGGTTGTCATCGACAGTGAACGAGATTGCTATGAGGCTCAACTCGAAAATTAATGATTATATGATAGGACTGACACAAATCCTTGAAAAGGAAGTCCCAGGTTCATTTAGTTGAGATTTTTGGCAGTTTATCCTCAATGAAACATTCCTCCAAGCTTAAGAAGTTAAACATGATTTTTACCAAGAGACATGTAAAGTGAGTATGACTGCATTAAATGGTTAAACAGGGACTTTTGCCAATGCAATGCTCCAAATGAAAAGTTCCCTTTGCCTATATATTTTGCACATTTTTTGAATTTGTTAAATATTCTGAAAAATGGTTACCAAAAATTTACTTAAAGAGATCAACTGACAGCTGAAGATTACAGTCGAGGGATTAATTTGAATTCTTACTGAAGTATAATGGCACTTGTAGGGGTGAAGGGTGATATTTCACCTATGTGTGATAAGGGATCAGACAAGGACATTGTGTGAATTAATGAAGATAAGACTCCTGAGAAGGATTAAAGGCATGAGTCCTTCAATCTAAAACAGGGATTGTCGCCTACAAAAAACATATTAACTGTATACCTCACATGTGATTAATGCATGAGTTGTGTGACTTATCTATTAAGCAAAGAGGGAGCTATAGAGGAGAGATTAGGAGTCTTGATGGTCCATGCAGTATAACTAGTGGGGATAGGTGCCATTTTGGGGGCGTGGCCCATTGGGGGTTGTAGCATGGAATTCAACCCTCACAAGGTTTCCGTATGAACATATAAAGTGGAGTATTTAAATGGCAAAATTGGGGGAAGGAGGAGGTATTCTGATCACCAAGAAAAAGGCTATTCAATGAACTACCAGCTGATTGCTGAAATATCAAAGTGTATGTAACTTTATATCATGATATGTACACAAATAGCCAAAAATGTATCATTTTAATGAATCCTTAATAATGATTGTTTTTTTTTCTTAAGGAATAAAAGTATGTACTTCAAGCAAAATTGTACATTTAAAAAGCAGGATTGATTTTAGAATTTGTACGTCCTTAAATCTGATAATATTTACTATAAAGATGCAATAAACTTTTTCTGACTTACCATAATCAAGTACATTTTCTTATCCAAAAAAATAAAAGTACTTAATTTAATTGTTTAGGAGCTTATGTATTTGTTTATCAAGCAAGTTACATGTTTCATGGTTTTCAAAACTACTATACTGCTGGATAAAAGTACAAAATTTGAATAAATTTAAGGCTGCTTAAGTATATTAGAAAATATATTTATTTAAAAAAAAATTAATAAAATACTGTCATAAATATGACACTACTTAATGAGCCTTAGTTAATAAATTATACTTCTGAGTAGGATTTAAATCAGTTTAAATAAAAATTAGTTTTATACTTCCATGACTACTCTCGTCTTCATGATAGCCCTGAAGATGGCTTACAATGTAAGCCGAAACGTTGGCAGATAATCATTTAAAAAATTCCTTTTTTTTTTAATTTGTATTTTTTTGGATTACTTTGACCGAACCCCAACTAAAATCATCTAATAATAATATCTACGGTAAAGAAACAACAACTCTCCCTTAGTTTTATAATGTACCAAATGGCTTCTAAAATAATTATGGATTTCAGGTAACCCTCCAAGGCAGTTATCTCATTAACTGAATTTGAAAAATCATTATTTTGGAATACATTGGATAGTATATTGTATGTATATATATATGTGTGTGTGGGTGTGTGTGTGAGTGCATATAGGCCCATTGGAGAACTAAAAGTTCAGAATGTATTTATTCTCTACAAACATCACAATAGAAAAGGCTTGTTATATCTGGGATCTTATTTAAATCCCCCCAAAAACACAGTGAATTAGTTTATGTGTGCGCTAGTGTAATTTTTAGAATGATATTATTATCCAGTAAAAATAGATTTCTTTAGGAAAGTGAATTTATCTGAAGGACAACCTCCCAAATAATTCCAGATAATAACAGCAGGTGATATATTCTGGTAAAAGACTGAAGTCCACTCCTGTTGAATAAGAGATGTAAGGGTGAAGAGTCAAGTAGAAGGCCAACATGAAGGAAACACCCACGAAAGAGATGTGGGAGGATCCTTTCTTTGCCATTAAGGACACTTTGTCTCCTATTTTCTGCAAAAGCCAATGTAGCTACTAGGATTGTCTTTAGATCGAAGGAATCAGGATATACTGAGGAATGTTGGCCTGCCCCACGAAGCTCCATCCAAGGATGCATTTCCTTTTAATGCACAATTATGTGGTACCATCTTATGTAAAAAACAGGAGAAATCCGGATTCAGCAGAAATGTGATTGGTCTTTAATGTTTTCTGGAGTTAGAGCCCAGGAAGGTGTGTGCATGTTTTGGTTGTTTGGCAAATTTTCATAATCCATAACATCCTTAAATGCTAGTTATGAAGTGAGTCACAATCCACTTAATAGTGACTATCTATCGGGGATGATTCCTTTGTCCTTCTAGTGTTTTGTCGCATACTGTGACTCTGGTACAATATGACTATGTTTACCATGCCTATTCTTGATTTGGTGTCGAAACTCTACTCAAAGTTTCTGTATGGGACCTATCAGGTGGACCTTTCTTGTCCACAAATACCTTTGGAAGGCAGAGGACATTTTAGAATTTAGAAATTACTGAACGTGAAAATATGGTTTAACAATCACTTTCAACTATCTGACCAGCATGACAACCCCGTTGCTGGATAATATTACCGATATTCATCGCAACAAAACGGAATTCCAATCTCTCATCTCTCCCCTATTGAATCATTTGAGAATTGTTTTTTCCAATGTGTTGTCATCATTCCAAGGACCCCGGCTTTAACCTTTTTTATTGGAATGCTAATGTTATCAAAATACTCACTTCGAGGGAAAAGAACCCGTTATGAAAACGAAAATTTTAAAACGGATAAAATAATATTTCAATTTATTTTAGGCACAGAACTGATCTCTCAAACAAAAGAGCTTATAGAGTAACTGTACTTCTTATGAGATAAATATTTTTCTATTCCCCTTCTCTTCTTTACTGAAAAATGATTTTATTTATTTTTATTAATTTTTTTTTCCGTTCGTCGACAGCTGAGATCGGCGCTTATTAAAATTTACTTCAGTATCAATGCATACAGTTATCTCCCCCTTTATCCTTTAGCCAGTTTCTTTTCCTCCTGGTACAACTGATCCTGGAATTTCTTTCGGTTTTCGTCTCCTAGCTCCTGGTGAGAACTAGGGAATGGGCTTCGAGAAATACTAACTCCTGTGCCCTTTATAATTTCATGGCTAATGTCCTACTACTGCGAACCGTCTCCATGAAATATTCGCTACTTTTGTATGCAAGAATTACAACTTATCTCCCACTATTAAATTTCCCCCTGGGAACTGAGAAATGATCCCAACTCCACAAGTATCTCTTGACCATGATGATTTCCTAAATTCGACTGAAGAGCTCGATGATGTGCAGATCTTAAACCGCAGGGAATGCTGATATCTTTAAAGATATGCTTGACCGGCAAAAAAAAAAAATTCTAGTTTTCCCTTTTTTCCCACTTCATTTTATTATCAACCACTCTATAGTTCAGTTGTTTCATGTAGTTTCCTCAAAAAATCGTATCATAATTTGGAGTATGGCAGTAGAGTAAATAGTAAAAAAGAAATAAAAGGCTTAAGTCTTTTTAGTAAAGTCCTATTGAAGATTTAAGACAAATAAAAGTGGAAACTTACGTATAATCTCAATAGCTATTAACTTTCTCCTACCAAAATTTCCTAGGTATCTAAAGTTTTCTTTAAGTAATTAGCAAAAGAGAACAATTAACATTTTAATGTCTTGCTTTTTAGAGTAATTGACATTAGCTTTTACCTGAAATTCTACAATTTATAGTAAGCTAAATTGAATGAAACGGTAGTCGTCAGTATAAAGATATATGTTTGTCATAACCTTTCCGCTATAGAATTTTACACTTAAAAGCAGAAAAATATAAACTTTGAAATAATATTTTTTAAAGTGTTTTAAAAGCAGTAATTTACTGACAAGGGAGGAGGGGGCTAATTGCTTTGAATCCAAAATTTACTTAGGAGTACTTTAGCCATTTATGACTGTTTTGTATATAAATTGATCAAGAATAGAATCAAAGGCGTTAAGTGGCATTATCGCTAAAGTGGCATTAAGTGTAGGGATATTCTAAAAATCATTTTTACTTAAAATTGTTTTTAAACATTTCTTTATGCTATTAAACGGTCAATTGGAGATACTTTCATTATAGGGTTTCTTTTGTCTCGCAGTAAAGTATTTTATGAATATATAAAAATTTAAATGCATTTGCTGAATAAAGTATATAAATTCATAATCAATGAAATACGTTTATTGAAAGTATAAACTCCCATAGAATTTTAAAATAAGCATTTGAATATAAGGAAACTAATACAAATGTAGAATAGTAAAGAAATAGTAAAAAAATACAAATGTCATTCCCACTGAGACTTGGTAATTTCATGAGTCTTCAACGAAGGATGTACAAGCATATCTAAGAAAATTACACTAGGAAATATCATTATTTATTTTAAAAATAAGTATTATCAGTATGTATAAGTATCTCATCAATGTATATTCATAATATTAATACAGCTATATATAGTCTAAATAAACATATACATGGGCATACGTTTTCTAAGATTATTTTGTTTTTAAATTTGCAATATTGCTAAAACTGCTTATTTTTAATCCTAAAGAAAATTCCTAAATAAGATTAAATATCTCTGCTATATACTTAATTTCATGAAGTTCATTTCAGTGTGAAAAATGTATACCCTAATATACTTTAACATTTATAGGCAGATAATTTGTTGGGATTTTGTCAAAAATAATAATCCTCAATGTCCAAAACTCTTCATTTGAATTAAAATTTTTTTTTCATTGGGTTAATATTTAATAAGTACTTCAGAGGCACAGTATTTTAGTTACAAATGAAAGTAGATGGCAAAAACGTGTCAACTACATTTCCTAAGAAGCCTTCCATCAACAGCACAATACCATTGTTACAGAATGGTCATTAATGAATGAAGAAGTCCAATAATTGTAAAGCTTAAAGCGCTTCTCGAAATGAAATCAACGCTAGGAAGATAAGTGTAACCGATTGGCGATTTGTACATTCAACCGTCAACCCCTAACCTCTTCAAGGCCCAATGAATAAGCCCATTCGAAATTAGACTCGTTTTCCCAAAATGCAGAGCACCACACACTCTAATTCCCTATATTTCGATTTTGCTGTTTCTGATAAGTTTCATCTGTTCTCCAAGCGGCCTGCACTGTATAGAGATTTTTTTTTAATTCTTTTTTTTTTTAAATTTAATTTAATAAAACGTAATGTTCGTTGTTTTTCTTCCATCTAGATTGCGTAAGTGCAGTACGATAGAGCAATCTAATTTCAAAAATATTTGTTCATTGTTTTGCTGAATTATTTCCTCTTGTGCGCCAACTGAGAAAACAGTCAACATACATCACTTCCATCCCTTTGCGGTTAATGCATCTCTTCTCCAACACTAAGACTTCTCTGCTAACGGCTAATCTTATTATATATATATANACACACACACATATATACAAAATAAACACAAGCAACATATATATATATATATATATAAGAGCAGGTAGAAGATTGAGCTTAGTAAATATGAAAAATACAAAATACAGTGTGTTTCCAAATTTTCAGTGAGATAGCTCGGAGGAGTAAAGTAAAACTCATCACTCAGTCCCGTTTTGCTCCTCTCTCTGATGAAGGGCGAACAGTCAGCCAGAAGTTTTAGAAATAACCTGTATCGCTCGGGAAACACCCACTATACGCCAAGTTGTTACCTTACTAATTACCCTTACTAATGCGTGGAAGTTTCATAAGTGAATAGATTGACCGGGGTAGATATGTGGATCTAAATGATGCAGGTCAAGTAGGAATTTTCTGTGGCGTCATACTTACCTCAAGATTCATTGTTTTGACTTTTTAACATATGTAAAATGATAAACTTGGAAACAAATGAAAAATGTATATATTAATCTATTCATGTCTGTTTAGTGGACCGTAATACTATATTTACAACAAGCGTACATACGTATGACTATGGAAAGCTCATTTTTTCCAGATATTTAAGGGATAATAATTTTGTTTATTTGAGAAAAACTGCAAAATTTTTGTTGAAACAATATTTTATGTACTATCATTAACAAACACACACACACACACACACACACACACACACACACATTACTAGTTTATTATTCCTTTGCAATATGTCTTTCCCCTACAGCTATAACTGAAGAAGATGATCGAGGGTAGAAGACTGCACATCCTGGTTCCTTTAGCTAGGTTAAAGGAAGAATGTGTCGTAAATAAATGGGATTTAAGAGATAACATAATAAAGTTGGAAATGTATTTATTGTGTTTCGACTGCTGTACTGTGCCCAGTAGCAATAAATCTTCCATGTTCAGTTAGAACATAGGGATAACTGGGAAATTGGGAATATGTTTTAAATTTCGCTATTAGATAATGGTGTCTATATTCAATACTGATTTCAAGGCCTTACTGTTGTTAGCTTTATACCAAAAAAAATTATTCAAAAAAATATATATTCCAGATTTTTTTCCAACATGTTTGAGGTGCTAAAAGTATTTTCAAATTCATTTTCCGATTTAGTATTAACTTAATGATATTAATTTTTATAATTAATTTATTTTATGTCAATGGATATCTAAGCCTTTCATGTTTGCTTTGTTACGTGTGTTTCTGCCTTTTTAGACTTTTTTTTTCACTTCTATTGGTCATTTGAGATTAATATAACTCATGTTCAGTTAAAAAACAAAAATCTTAAACAAGGATAAAGGCTAAAATGTTTACTACTCCAAAAATAAAAAAAAGTTTTTTTCAACAATTGCTCCCTCAAGTTTTTTTTTTTTTTTAAATTGAATTTTAATTCAAATTTTATTTCAGGTGTTGCTTTATTTTTCACTAAACGAAACCAATAAAAAGTCTTTCATAAGAATTTTGTCATATAACAGACCCAAATAGAGCTTAAAAATTGAAATCACAGAAGAAAATACGAACAGTTTAATAAAGTCTGGAGGTTGCAGAATCAAAATATTTTTACATAGATTTTAATTTATCAAAAGATCTTTGTCATTGGAGCGCAAGGAGGACTCTTGAAATCCTTTTGGGTCTCGCAATCCTGACGCTCCGGGCTCAAATCCCGCCCTGTGCAGGCATTTATCGAAAAATAAATGTTTGTCCTGAGCCATGGATGTTTAGAATGGGGTGGCAATCTTTTGATAGCCCCTCCCTCCATCACACAAAGTGGGTAAAAGTGTGGCTAACACTTATTAAAATGAATGTGAAAAACATCTAACACAGTTCGGATTAATTATATTTCATTTAATCTATATAACTTAAACACTACCGTTCTTCCTTGAAAAATTCTTTCTGGCCTATTTGAAGTTTACGATTAGACTTCTAGTTTTCTTATGCGGTTTTCAAACATTTTACACAGCTGAATTTCAAACATTTTAGACAGTCTGGATGTATTAAAATACCAAATGTGTTGTACATTACACAGTTGGAAAGCATGAGAGCATGTATTTAAGTTAATAACTTATTTTACCATTCTTTAGTTGCATACGCGGTATTAGGGATTTAATTGAGATTCATTAGGAAGCAGTAAACATGATCGGTTAAAATTAATAAGATTCCACGAAATATTTTCCCAGAAAGATTTAAATATTAGAAATGGGGATCTGTCTTAATTATTTTTTTATTGAGTTTTTTAAAAGTTATTTTTCATTTTACTATAAGCGCCAGTTTTCTAAGGAAAAAACTAAATAAGGGAATTTTAGGGAAAGTTCAAAGACTTAATTATTTTGTTCTCGAATAAATTATCAATCTTCCTGTTACACTTCAGTGTTTTGATAATATTGCCTCAAATCACCTCTTGTGTGAATTTTATGCTTGAAAATATTCATACTTCATAACTCACCATTTTTAATTGGATCATTTCTGAAAATTCTTAAATTATAATATATGAATTAGTCTCTATTCCTATATTCATTTCGTATTAATCTTGGAATTTTATTAGTGGAGTGAGCTGAAAAATATAAATCAGGTTAAAATGTATTCACTGACTTTTCATACATCTGCTGGGTTTTTGAAAGTAAAATTTTGAATATAAAATGGCAAGTGATTCATGGTTTTATATAATTTTTAAGCGAATCAGTATCAACTTAACAAATTTAATCTTTGTTGTCTAAAATTTATAGTAGTCATTCATTAATAGTCATTAGTTTGAAGTGTCGGTCAGTGAGACTATTTTTGGTTATTCTCAATATGGTAAACTCCTTACATTAGATCCTTTTTGTCTGTCTTAGTTCATTACTGTTCTTATAAAAACTATAATTTGTTGGTTCCAGTTTTGGTTTGGCATTGATTATCCTTAGTTGATTGGGATATTATTTTATATGTTTCCTATGTATTTTAATAGGCGTTTGGATTTTAATTTTTACTGTGCAGCTTTAGGAGTCCAGATTAGAGAGCAAGATTTTCAAATGATATGTGAGAATTTGATACTTTTTTTGAAATTTTATTGGGATTTTAATGCGTTCAAAATAATATTGCAATCGTTTATCAGTGGTTTATATCATAACAACTGTCGGAGTGAATCAAATGAAAATTGGACGCTATGTGTTATCTGAGTAGTCTAACTTCTATTTATATTCATAAAGTTATTACCTAGTTACACTTTCCTCTGTTTAAATAATAATAACAATAATAGTAGTCAGATTTTTTAAAAGTCGGAATGGAAAATTATTTGTGTCGTGGGTGGTTCATCTCATTAGTCGAAATGTCTCAATAAAGTCTGGTATAGATCTCCTGTTTACAAGGTTATTTTCAAAGCTTTTATTTGTTCTATTGTTTTAGAACAGTTATTGTTTAGAGCCACGCTTTGGCTGGATCATTCAAATGGAATAACAGAGACCCGAATTGCTAATAATTATTGCCGCCTCTTTCTCAAAATAAATAGCTGCAAATTGGTGGCTGAATATGGACAAAACATTTTGCAATAAAACGATGCTCAATCTTTACGAGGTATGTATTAGAGGATCACGTGAGAGGGGATTTGGATATTCATTCATTGGACATTGTGCTTAAAGGTGTTTCTGGAAAGGTACTCAATGACAGTGGTATATGTATTTTTGTCTTATGAAAAATCTTAAAGGATGTGAATTTTGAAAAATAAGGTAGTTGTCTTCCGATTTATAAAGTTATTATCATTTATTTCACCCACCTGCCAGCAATTGAGGGGATTCGCCAGCCAGCAATTATTTAGAAGCAAAAGATAAAATTTTAAAAATCAAATCCTACTTCTCCAGTAAGTTTTCATTCCCTCAGTGATCTGTCTCCACACCAGCAAAGTTTTCAAACTCTACTCTTCCAAAAGCTTTTCCGTATAAGAGAAAAAAAAATCAGTGGACACGATCTTTTCACTATACTGAATTGAACAATCAAGGGCAGGTTACAAGTTTGTTTCTCCTAATCTTCCCAAGTTTTGTAATAATTTTTACAATTGGAATTATTAACTATACAACCTCCTATTTTAATTCAGAAAAAAAAAAAAATGTGACTTTTCCTCTGAATGTGAGTTGTGGATAGGATATGGTTCTGTTCACGTGACTAATAAAACATATTTAGGAAACACAAATTAGAAAAGAATCCCATTGCGTAGTGGATTGTTATCAAATTTAATTATTTAAAAATATGCACAAATATATAAATTAGTTTTAAATGGTAACTCTTTCACTTTTTAGTATTATATTTATTAATAAAGAAATACATTTTAACTATTAGAACACATTTGAAATTTGCAAGGACAGATTTATATTTATTACAGCAAATTATTCCGGAGTTACAGAAATAACTCTTCTAGAAATAACGGTTTGAAGAGGTCGAATGATAGCAATGAGATCGCCAAAACAAAACGAATTTGATTCAGCTCGAAGAAAGAGAAGTTCTTCCATAGAACTGCATTTACAGAATTGCTGAGAGTTTAGCTCAAAATAAGAGTTAATAATCTTATAAACTTTTTTGTGGTATTTAATCCCACGAAAATTTTAACTATTATTGTTAAAATTTACGTGGGATTAAATACCACAAAAAATATTTACAAAATTAAAATTTAAAAATATATAACGAGAGTCATTTAAACAGCTTAACAATGTCAGCTCCTCCAAGCATTAGACAATATATTCGTCTGCCTCGGAGGTTAGACTCTCGACACTAGTGCGGGGAATTTAATAACTTATCAGGCTTGTCTCGGTAGCGTAAATGGTAAATGCACCAGCCCTGAAAGCAGGGGATTCATGTTTGAGTCCAGGCTGGGACAGTTGATATTTTATTCTGTTCCCTTGCACTAAAAATTGTTAATAGTCTTATGTTTTTCTGTTAACATTGCGGGGCATAGGGGTGAACTTCCCCCTGTTCCGATTGAGGGGTCACCTCTTCACAGGCCTTGGACATCCTGGCGTAGAAATAGGCCCTTACTGGGTACTACTAATCGCAGCCAGCTGGACCCAAGTTTTTTCACGAGGTGTAACTCTCCGATCCTCAGGCCAGGATATATACAGGCGTGAAAAGGATTCCTACAAGAGTGAGTCAGACTAACTGATCTCTTCCTTAGAGCTGTATGTATCATCCTAACCCCAAACACATACAGATACAGATAAGCCGTAATTTCCAATGCAGCCAGCCGGGCAAGTGCACTTCAGACGCCTGAGGGAATTCCGAATGAAGATCAGTTATTCCATGTGTGCTGGACTCGGTGGACGGTCGTTTGGATTTGCCGGCCACCGGAGCACACGTGAGCGGTGGGTGGAAGGTCGGCCAGGATTAGGGGCACAAGGAGAAGTTGGTCCGGAGACCAAGTTAAATTAATAACCAGCAGGTTCGCATGGACTTAGCCGACATATCCGATTACTGTGGGACTCTGCCCTTCGCATCCCTTACCTTATTAATACCCTCTTAACCTGAGATACAGTGGCCTTCAGGATGACTCAATGAAAATTATAAATGAGCAAATATCGATATTATTGTACATTTCTTAGTAATTTATGAAATTGCATTGTTATATTTCATTTATTATAAATGCAATACATCACGTATGGGCTTGCCGAGCTGAAGAATGTTAGGAAGAGGAATAATGACAATATAGCGCAAGTAATATGTAATTTCAATACAAAAGTATTTTATATTTAGAATGTAAAATGTTATTTGATTTTATTAGAAAATAGAAGTTATTTTAGACCTGTCATTAGTTCTTTAACAATGAACACTACAAACAACCTGCAATAATTTCTTTCTCCTAATAATTTAAAGAGGAATATATATAATATATTAATAAAATAAATTGTTTTCCGTACATTTTTTTTAACAATTGCCTGCTGCATAGTTATCCTCTGGCTCCAGAGAATATTGTGTGCTATGATAAGAGCTCAGTCATTTCATACAACTAAGGTTTTTTCATTCGGATCTATTGATAAACAAACTGTTTTAGCACCATCCCTAACCATCCATCTGGGTTATCTCTCTAGACATCACTATGAATACAACATAAAAAGTTTTCGAAATCATAAAGCATGTTTTCTTCCTTACTGGTCAGAGTTGGATTACATCGCTTTATAAAAAGTATAAAACAAATTTACACACGATGGGTATATTAATTAAAATAAACACACACATGCACAAATATATATAGTAATTTGTATCCAATTAAGCAAAGGTCTGTTATCTTTAACTATGAAATCACTTTATTTATACACATTTATATTCTCCTTTTAGTTTACCTTGTCCGTCACTAGGGGTTTTTCTCAATAATATTTTAATGTTTATTATTTCATTTACTTTAGGAATAAATTTGTTTAACTAACTTCTGAAGCTTATATTATATTTGCTACTTATATTAAATGTTTCTCAGGGGGATTTTTCTGAATTGTAACCTAAATTATGAAAGTTGAACTCAAGTAAGAATTTATTTTGTATATATATAAATATATATTCATTAAAT
>KZ807269.1:332245-343811 GCA_000696205.2 Oncopeltus fasciatus | reverse complement strand
AAATTATTTTAAAAAATTTTAATGTACTTAACAGTTATACTATTTTTATGTATTTTTTTTCGAACCTTCGAAATCATTTCTGACTTTCTTGTCTATCCTAATAACACTTGAAACAAAATTATTAAATTTTAGATTCTTGATAAATATTAGACTTACGCAATTGTATATGTGAGTTGTATTCGAGTTTTTTATTTTCTTG
Source organism: Oncopeltus fasciatus (assembly GCA_000696205.2). Taxonomy (NCBI): domain Eukaryota; kingdom Metazoa; phylum Arthropoda; class Insecta; order Hemiptera; family Lygaeidae; genus Oncopeltus; species Oncopeltus fasciatus. The sequence goes on along the minus strand of KZ807269.1, from coordinate 343,612 downwards.
GATTTGATTGTTTTTCATTGAGTATCACTTCAATGTTACGTGTTGGTATTTACTTTTTTCTGTCTGTAGCAGGACCCACTTTGCTTTCCATTTAATATTAAATTAAAGAGTATCCCAAAAAATAATACAAGATTTGAACTAAAGAGAAAACACAGTTTTTAGTCTTTTGATAGCTATTTTTTCATTGAATCACAAATTACATAGAATAAGGTTATTAATGAAATAAATGCTTATAAAATAAATAAATAAAATGATTTGCACGCACATGAGTACTCGTTCGCCAAACTTTTCCATAACCGATCCGCATAAATTTGGCTGAATTTCGTTGATGCAGCATTGAATCTCCCCCTTTAATGCAGGGGTGGTTTTCGGCTTGTTAACACAGAGCTGTGATTTCAAATAACCCAAAATGAAGAAATCAAATTGTGTAAAATTACACGATCTAGGGGGCTAATTCTGATCCCCGAAACGAGAGAGTTCACGACCTGGAAATGTCACATGCAGTAATTAAATTGTTCAACGGGCTGTGTGGCAAACACATTTGCCCGATCTGTTATTGCATAAATAACCCTATTTTATGAACATTAATATTCAATAAAAAAATAAAAATAAAATGTCCAAAAACTGTTTTCTGTTTAATTCTAATCTAGCGTTAATTACAGGACACCCCTATATTATCGTTTTCTTTTAATTTACATTGTTTTCAATATAAGTTGAAACTTCCTGATATCCTGGACTTCTTCATCTGCAAAAACCTTACTCCTCTTAATTATTCTGCTTCGCTACGTTATCCTTGACCCCTAATCCAAAATAATTGCCCCCCTCCCTCATAAATGGTCCATGTTTACTGGTTTCTGGTTATTGTTCGACTTGACCTTGCTTAGAATTCGTATAGAAGAATCTATGGCTAATCTCAAACAAAAATTTTCCAAATACTCTTCAGAGTCCCAAAAGTCACTCCCAGATTCGCTTAATAAGCTCATAATAGCAAAACGCCGCTCAAGGGCCTTGTTCCAAAAATATAGACACACCACAGATCGCAAAGACTTTAATCGTCTTCCCAGGCTCGTAAAGCAAAAATTAGGTGCTTTACGAAATGAGGCTTTTAATGCCCATCTGTCTTCCCTCTTAGCAAGAGACAAATCACTCTGGACTGCTACTCGCAGAATCCTTAAGAGCCATGAAGCTTCCACTCCCTTGCGTCGAGGAGATGGTGAATGGATTCTTCTGACAAAGACAAGGCCAAAATGTTTGCCCAGTTCCTTAAGCAAACATTTACTCATCATTTAGATCCCTTAGACCTGTCCAATACCATGGAGTCTGAGGAGTCTCTAGACATGACATTACCTATGTCTTTATCACTCAAGGCAGTAACACCTTCCGATGTCAAGTATATAATCTCTCGTCTGCCTAAGCACAAATCACCTGGATATGACTTAATCACCGGTCAACTTCTCCGTAATCTTCCCAAGAAGGCAATTATATTCCTTACCTATATCTATAATTGTATACTCCGAACTACAAACTTCCCACTCATCTGCAAGTATTCCGATATAATATTATTTCCCAAATCTAGATAACTACCAAATAATCCTTCATCTTACTGTCATATAAGCCTTCTTTCTTCACTTTCTAAGGTTTTCGAAAAAATTATGTTAAAACGAATGATGCCTTCCATTGAATCCTACAATATCCTTCCAAATCATCAGTTCTGCTTCAGAAGAAAGCATTCTACTGTGCTGCAGGTGTTCCGCGTCAAAGACTACATTTCCTCTGCCCTTGAGCCCAAAGAGTACTGCCCAAGAGCTTGTTTGGATGTTTCCCAAGCATTTAATAGAGTCTCGCACAGTGGTCTCTTGTTTTAACTGAAATCCATACTTACTAATAACACTTACCTTATCCTTAAGTCTTTCTTATCCAACCATTTCTTTAGGGTTCAGCAAGGATTAGATTACTCCGATTTCTATCAAGTGGAAGCGGTAGTTCCTCAAGGTAGTGTGCTTGTACCTATCCTATTCATCCTGTAGGCTATTTGCAAACAACGATGTGGCAAATGGAGAATACAAATCAATGAAGCAAAATGCGTTCAAGTTAATTTCCAACTGCGGAAAAATGACTTCCCTGAAATTGTGAATTTATTCCTTTACCACATTCAAATTCCGTTCGATACTTTGGTTACATGGGGCAAACACACTAAAATTAAAAGACAAGAACTCAATCGACGATATGGACTTCTATAAAGACTCATGAATAAGAAATTCAATCTTACGATAGGGAATAAACTGATGCTCTACAAAACCTTATTACGACCAATCTGGACATACGGAGTAGAAATCTGGGGTGCCGCCAAGTCTTCTAACATCCAACGAATCTAGTCCTTTTAATCCAAAACCCTCCGAATAATCGCAAATGCTCCTTATTACGTATTAAATTCTTCCCTTCCCCACGATTTTAATATTCTTTTTGTTCAGGATCTAATTTCTTCCCGCTTCACCCACTTCTATAGTAAACTGCCATACCATCCTAATCCACAAGCACAGACCATGTCTTCCAACTCCAACCCCTACAACTCTCCCCGTCGGCTCAAACGAAGATGGCCCCGTGACCTCCTGGACACAGTCTGTAAATAATTTGAGAGTGGTGTTTCTGGTCATCTCCTGTTTTCATGTGACTTTCATTAATGTAATTTTTTCTATTATTCATTGTAATCAAATTACAAAATGTTTTTATTTATTTTAAAAGAATATAATTTGTAAATAAAGGTTAAAAAAATAAAAAAATCTGTCACTAAATTGACTTAAATATTTCTACTTTAATATTCGAAAGTTGTGGGTTTTATTATAACAAATATAATTATTTTATTAATTGAAATCAGCAAAAATTTTGTATTCATCAATTTACATTTCTGCCACTTGAAAAGGTGAAGATTTTTTTAATCTCGCATAATCTTTTAATGGAAGATAAGATTAATCAGTTATTTAAGGGAAAAATATTCAACGGCCATTATCTGTAAAGGTGAAGAAGAGGAAGGCTGCCATTCCGTGGAATCTATAATGCAGTGAGCGGTCTGTCGGGGGCTAAGCTAAGGGAGAAAAGTTATTTAAGGGAAGAATATTCAACGGCCATTATCTGTAAAGGTGATGAAGAGGAAGGCTGCCATTCCGTGGAATCTATAATGCAGTGAGCGGTCTGTCGGGGGCTAAGCTAAGGGAGAAAAGTTATTTAAGGGAAGAATATTCAACGGCCATTATCTGTAAAGGTGATGAAGAGGAAGGCTGCCATTCCGTGGAATCTATAATGCAGTGAGCGGTCTGTCGGGGGCTAAGCTAAGGGAGAAAAGTTATTTAAGGGAAGAATATTCAACGGCCATTATCTGTAAAGGTGATGAAGAGGAAGGCTGCCATTCCGTGGAATCTATAATGCAGTGAGCGGTCTGTCGGGGGCTAAGCTAAGGGAGAAAAGTTATTTAAGGGAAGAATATTCAACGGCCATTATCTGTAAAGGTGATGAAGAGGAAGGCTGCCATTTCGTGGAATCTATAATGCAGTGAGCGGTCTGTCGGGGGCTAAGCTAAGGGAGAAAAGTTATTTAAGGGAAGAATATTCAACGGCCATTATCTGTAAAGGTGATGAAGAGGAAGGCTGCCATTCCGTGGAATCTATAATGCAGTGAGCGGTCTGTCGGGGGCTAAGCTAAGGGAGAAAAGTTATTTAAGGGAAGAATATTCAACGGCCATTATCTGTAAAGGTGATGAAGAGGATGGCTGCCATTCCGTGGAGTCTATAATGCAGTGAGCGGTCTGTCGGGGGCTAAGCTAAGGGAGAAAAGTTATTTATGAATATATAAATGGCTGGACCCTTCTGGATCAAATCTAGAATTTCACTTGTTCTCTGCGTAGGGAAAGGACCGAAATGTTAATGCTGAAACAACTGTAATCCTTCACTTTCAAATCCATTTCATCCTCTATTCTAGCGGATTTTGTTATTAAAGGATCCAATGAGCCCAAAATGTTGTGATTTTAGAGAAATTAGACCCAAAACCTTAAACGTACCTTCATTTTCATCCGTGTGATTCTCTTTATAAAGTGCTGTTCAGAAAATACCCAAGAGTTCAAGTTGCATTGCATTCTTGAAGATCCTTCATTATGAAATGTTCATTCTGTTTGGGTGAATGGTGTCCACTCTGAGTTCCTCAAAAGTAGGCATGCCCTTCTGACTTGTCTTGTACAGTATAGGTTTAGCTAATTTCGTGCCTCGTTCGTTATAATTAATAGAATGATTTATTTATTTCTTAAACTGAATCAAGTTTTTATATTTTATTTTGGTTGTCATTCAATTAGATTTTTACCATAAGACGATATAGTTTGTAAGCGATACCAACGAAATTTGTTGAACAGTTCAAATTCATACATTTGAACGGACATCTTTCTCGCGGTAATATTGGTTGCTTTAAATTCATCATTTCTTCATCTAAACATAAAGTCACTTATATTTTCAAGCAAGAGCTCATTAATAAACCGCACTCTAAAATTGGAACTGTTTTTTATTTGAATGACTAAAAATTCTCGGAGGTAAAATAAATTTATCCCCGTTTCACTTTATTATACTTTAAAATTTCGAATCGTGCCAAAACATTTTTTATTATGGGAACTAAACAACGAAGAATAAGAGACGAGAAAATCAAAGTTATAGCGTACTTTTTAAACGATTCATTGTTGTGAGAATATATTTCAGGCTGCGGGCAGTATGTTGAATGACATGAAATTCAGAAACATATTAGCTGTCTGTTTCCTACCGTCATTATTACAACAATTCCTCAATGTTCTCTAGAATATAAGTTATCTGTGAAATATTTCTATATCTGAAGGTGAAGCTTCTTCATGTATAAATATGCCAATTTTATGTTGATTAGCATTTTTGGTGTCTAGTAGATAGTTTCAGAGAAAAAATCATACAAATTTTCAAAAATCTAGCATGAAAACCACCTCTAAAGCTAACAACAGTTCATTGAAATTAGATGAAATGAAGAATAATGAATAAGATAACTAAAATTTAAATAAAACAAAATCAATGGGTGCAATGTACTATAAAATTCTACAATAGACAAAATTTAAAAATATTCCTAAAAGAATAATCATGAAAAATGAATTATGAAAATATATATTTAAAAAATTAAGATAGTATGCTGCAATATCTGTCCTGATATTATTATCCTTAAAATAACTTTTGTTGGTCACTCAGTTTTTTAGTGTATAACTGTTTCTACAGGACTTTCCTAATATTTAGCAACAAATAAAATTAATATGAAGTTAAAGGACTGTAAAAAGGTACACATTTTGTGAACTAAATGATGTAAAACATCCTATACTATTAATCTATTTAATCAAAGAACACTTTTTTTTGTTGTTTTTTTTTTAAGGAGAAAAAAAAACCTCATTGGTCCTTTTTAAAAATCAAAAACGCTAAGAGTAAATGAAATATGTCCTCAGTTTGAAATAGTAATAAATAAAAGAGAAGAATATACAAATAACCATGCATATTTAATATTTATAAAAAAAAGTCTTAATGAAAAAAGAATCAATAGAAATGATTATATAATGAACGTAGCTCTAAAAATAAATTTGCTATAAAGAACAGAGTTAAAGCTTAAATACAACTCAACTTGACAAAAAATTTGATTAATTAAGTATATTTGTTCACAAGTATAAAAGTAAAATAAAATTAAGTGAATCGCTATGGGAACTCAGTATCAAAGTCAAATTTCCTACAGGTGTGCTATATTGCTCCTAGTATACCAATTTTAAAAGTATATGACTACCTTTCTTATTTACCTTTTAGACTAATTCATATCCCCCGTCTATATAAATATTGAAGTTATTAGAATCAATATTAAAAGAATAAATAAACTTATCCAACTGACCATGAGGGCATAATCCTTAAGAAAATTTTTACTAAAAGTTACTTGCATTAATATGAAAAAAATTACCTCTTTAGAACTCCTGTTGCTTTTGTGCGTAGCTGGTAGCGGATGATAGCCGTAAAAATTCCATGAAACACCAAAGAACAAAAGTAGAAAGCATGTGGTATACACAAGTATACAGTTGCCATGACTACTGATCAATCTCAGCCCGAGCGCTTCCGATAATACCCGAGCAAAACCGAGAGTTCGGCTGTGATAATATCCTTCTTAGAAACATTGGGATTTTAATTTTTTTAAATAAATTTAAGATTAGTTAAAAATAGCAATGTCTGCAGTCATTTGACCTTTCCTCTAATTTAAACTGCTTTACTCCTGATTTGCTTTGTATTCTTACCACTTCTTCCATTCTCTTTTGTTCTCATCCTTTCTGACAAGATATTTAGTTAAGACGCAATAGGACTGGATTTTAATGATAGCTTCTTCATCTCCTTCCTTTGCTGGCGTGTTCCCGTGAACTCAAATTTGTGTGACAGAAACCCAAGTTGGTAGTTCCTTGTTACAAACCATATTACAAGAGGTTACCAGATGATCCTGCTTTTTAAAAAGGGTATTTCGAATTTTTACTCTAAAATCCTCTTCAAGATTAAGCAACTAGTTACAACAGCAATTAATAAAATATTATGGACAGTTCGTTAAACGTAATTACTATGTAACTTTCCATATATATTATGACAAATTTTCTACCATATATGTTTATACACAAAGATATTACATCTACATTAGGTTACAGAAACTAAATAAGATCTTTTTAATCAATAAACAATAACGAATGAATTAATAATGAAATTGGGACATTATATTCGTAATATTTTTAATGAATATTGCTGTACTGTCCAAAATTATGCCACAAATTCATCAGGTATAACTTACTATTATCAAAAAAGAACTATACTATTTACATAATAATAACATGATTTGAGCATCTTTCTCATTTAGCTTTCTCAAATATATAATTCTCTTCAGGTTTAAATTTTACTTTGTTAGGAATTATACTCATCCCTTAATTTGAAAATTAATTAATTAAGCGCTAAATATAAAAGTATGGAATTTGTTTTTGGCTTTTAAGTGGAAACGGATATTTTTAAAGGCGACGTTATTTCCTTAAGTGTAGGACCAGTTTTTGATACAATTTTTTGTAAATCTTTTCTTTTGAAATGTTATTTTAGCAACTCTTGAAATTGAAAATGCATACTCTTATCAGATCGATTTTTCTAGTTAACTAACTCTTTTTTTTTTTTTTTTTGGCAAATCAACCACTAGGGTCATTATTGCCTTAATGCCGGTGAGAAATGGCTATTCCTTCACCGTAATGGAGGGAAGGGGACGGCAGAAGAGCAGAGGGAGAACCCAAAGAGGGGCAACCTTAAGAGCACCGGCACCGGCAGCGGCACCACTCTGATATCTCTCCCGTGGTCATTATTGCAGGCTTTTGTGCATGCTCTCGGAGGAAGGCTTGATTGTGGAGTGCGCATGTGCCTGCTCCATCCGCACTCCACCAAGCCTTGGACCTAAACATAGTCCAGAGTTCCAGAAGTGGCGCCAACCAGCAAGCTCCAGCACTCGCGGGAAGCCCCCACCCACCCCGCCCCATCCCCACCCCCCCACAAATAACTTTAGTTAAGAAATTTTGTACATTAAAAGGAATATTTAAATATTTTTATATATGTTAGCAGCTTTTAGGAAGTCAAATAGTTTTGTAACATTTGGGGGATTATCACCGAGTATTTCTGCTAAATTTTCTGGTAATTGAAACCTTCGTTTATGAAGTGCGAATAAAGGGCAATCTGTGAGAATATGGGCTACAGTTATTTGGACTCGGCAACGACGACATTCGGGAGGAGGTTCCCGTGCCATGAGATATCCGTGAGTATGTCGAGTGTGACCGATTCTCATTCTGGCCAAAACAACTTCTTCTCTTCGATTTCCCAAAATAGATGTTTTCCATGGTCTAACAGTGGGCTTTATGGTTCTGAGCTTATTGTCTCTTGTAGAGTTCCATTCTTTGTCCCAATTTTCTAAAATATTTCTTTTAAGAGAACATGCGAAATCACTCTGGGTGTAGTCATTTAGAGGAGTGCCCTGTGAAACGCCATTCTTGGCTAAAAGGTCAGCTCGCTCGTTTCCATGAATGCCAAGATGACTAGGAACCCAGATGAAGTTAGTCTCGACACCATTTTCGGCTAGTATCCATATTTTTTGTAAAATATCTATTTCTAAAGGGTTGAGAGTGTATGTGTTTTTGAGACTTTGGAGGGATGAAAGCGAGTCAGTACAAATTACAATTCTGTTTTGGCGGGGAGGAATTTTTAGTGCTTCTCTGATAGCAACTAGTTCGGCTGTAAAAATACTTGCAGTGGGAGGTAGAGAGAGCATAATTGATCCAGAATCACCGAATACCCCCACACCTACACCGGTTTGATTCTTGGAACCATCGGTATAAATACAAGAAGACGGGGAGAGTTCAGAAACTAATTTCAGGAATTCTTTCTGAAATATAACTGGGTTTGTTTTCTGTTTAGAGAATTTGGAAAGACTGAAGTTAATTTTTGGTTCATTTAGTAGCCATGGAGCTATAGCAGTTAGTAGTTGTGGTTGGGGATTGTAATGTGAAATATTTATTTCTGTTAGGATTTTTTTAATTCGGTTCTCTATAGGAGTTCTATAATTATTAAAATTTACAGTAGGGTGTGGGATAGAAGTATCAGAGAAAAGACTGAAGACTGGATGCGAAGGGTTGAAAATTATTTTACTGTAGTAAATGAGGGCCAATTGTTTTCTTCTGTATTCAAGGGGCATTTCTCCTGTCTCCGCTTTCAGGCTGATCGCGGGACTTGACCGAAATGCTCCTATAGCTACTCTTATGGCAGTGTTTTGAACACTATCCAGCATAAGAAGAGATCGCTGGCTTGCTGAATGGTACACTATAGAGCCGTAATCTATACGAGATCGGATAAGACTGCGATACAGGAGAAGCATCGAGGAACGATCTGCCCCCCATGCGGTATTGCTAAGAGTCTTTAATATATTTATGTGTCGTGTACAGTTCGTTTTGAGATGCTTAATATGAGGAGTCCAGGATAGTTTGCTGTCAAATATAAGCCCTAGGAAAGTGGTGGTTTTGGTAAAATAAATCGGGTTACTATTAATAATTATTGGAGGTAATTGAACATATTTCCGTTTTGAGAAATGTACACAAACCGATTTTGAAAAGGATATGCTGAAACCATGATTTATGATCCATTCATTCATGGAACATAAGGTATTTTGTAGGTGGTAGGTCATTGCTCTATGATTTGTTCCAGTCGTGTAAATTACAATGTCGTCGGCATATAGCATCATCCTTATGGGTGGCTTGGCCATTTCTGTAATACCATTAATTGCTATGCAGAAAAGTAGCGCACTCAAGACACATCCCTGAGGTACACCATTTTCTCGTCAGAAAGCTGTGATCCAGCCCTTACACGGAATTTTCTGTTGTTTAGAAAGTTTTTTATAAGATGAAGCATATTCCCTTCAGTTTTCAACCTTTTCAGACAATTAAGAATATGACGTNCAGATACTTAGCCTGTCTTGTTAGTTCGTTGACCAAGTAGTCTGCGAAAAAAAGATCGTCAAAATATTAAATACGAGAGCTAGTGCCGAGAACACTGACTATCTAAAGCGGCTTACAGATAACGGACACGGAGAGATCCTCTCGCTACGGCTATCACCATAAGACTGTAACTATCTCTTTATTTTCTTTTTGTACTTGAGCGTCACGTCATCATGGTTGGAACCTCAAGTAAATTTGTATACTCTAATAATATATATATATTTAAACTCCGTATTATATTCTGTGAATCATTTAAATATTTAGAGCCCAAACTTTATATTTATAAACATTTAATTAATTAATCTACTCATTTTTGACTTTGAAAAATAATATTTCCGGAGGCCAATTATTTCATGTTTTATTTTATTTTTACTTAAAAAACAAATGCTGTATAATATTGTTTTGCTTATAAATATTAATTTTATTGTGCTGTTAATTCCCACGGGAATAGAATAAAAGGTTCTAGTCCTGGCTGGGACAGTTGGATTTTTTATTTCATTCCCTTGCATTAATTGATTTAATATATTGTTTTATGTTTCAGGTGATAAGATCTTGCGTGAAAGTGACTGCCCTTATTGGTTTGCTTGTTTTTGCTCCAATGTTTTAATGTAAATAACGACCCTTTTCGATTAAATTTATTGAATAATCGATACTTCCGATCGATAGGCTGATCGAGAACTATCGGCCTGCAACATTACTCAGGAACATGACATCAACCAATCAAAACTCTTGAACTATTTCAAATATCTTCCTTTAAAATATAATAACGTAAAAATGTTACAAAACATAAATTATAGAAAATTAAAAGAATATAATATTCTGAGTTTTATGTTCATTCTGTAAAATTACATAATGAACATAAATCAATCAATTAATACATTATTTTAAATCGTCTTCCTCCTTGTATGATTTCAACTAAACATTAATTCATTCGAGAGTTATCAATTAAATGCCTAAATTTGGCTCCGCCAAAAACTGTTAGCTCCATGCGACCCTAACGAAATCTTTGCAAATTTTCCACATTTGTGCCCCCCTTAAGACAGAGGGTGCACAACAGTTATACCAGGCAGAATAGCATGCGTATTTATTTTGAAACTTGATTACACAAGTCGAATTATATAATAACTTATATATCTAAAAATGTATGTGTGGGTGGTGGGAGGCTGTTACTGGGACCATGAGGACTATGTCCCCTGCCCAGCACTGAGGGTCTGGTCTGCTGGCACACACGAACAGATCCTCTCTCAAGGGCTGTAGCCATAGAGCAATAATGTTGATCCATGCATGTGGGATGGTCCTGGGACAGCTGCGTGCCGCCTGTCGGCTGATCGGGGTCCGGCTGGCGTGGGGCGGGTACCCGTCCGTCGCGCCGGGCTCGTCTCCTTGCGGCGGCTACTTTAACGATTTACATACCTCTAGGGAATTATTATCTATTATATTTGAGGCATCCATGACCTATATGGTTGATATGCCTTTAAAAAAAAAAAAAAAAAAAAGAAAAAAAAAGTATGTGTTGATTATCTAACAGAAGAGTATAGCTTCCCCCAAAGTATCGATTCACTTGTTCTATTCTTACCTCAGATACTCAGCTCAGCAATTATATACAACCCCCAATATTTGTTTCCTTCTAAGTCGTCTAAAATCAATTGAAATACATTTTCTTACACTTTTGCTTATATTCGGAAACGTACTTTCTAAGCAGTAATATGTAGTACATTAAAAATAAAGATTATGTATTTTCAAGAATTAATTTAATTTAACATTAATTCGCATATATTAATTGTTTTATATATATA
>KZ807269.1:297987-309826 GCA_000696205.2 Oncopeltus fasciatus | reverse complement strand
GGGGGGGGGGGGGAGGTAGGTAGAGGGAGTCTCCTGCTCTGCAGTAACTAAATCATAACTGAGTCCTGAAATTTAGGTTCATCTCTCAATATCGAATCCCTGACTAACCAATTTCTTCACGTTTAATAGTTCAAAGATTTTGATTATTAAGATTTAGAATGGTCGGCTTTAACCAACATATTTTAAAGGTTGCTTTTACTTAATTCTAAAAATGTAAAGCCTCACAGATACGAAGGCTCGTAACGACCAGTGTAGTATGTGAACCAATTGCAAAGTAGAAATAAAGTCAACACTTTTATATTATCTATTAAGTATCTTTATCACTGTTACAGCTAATGCTTAATGCTTTATTTTACGGAAGCATATCAAGAAATAGATTTTTTAAAGAAATTCACTACATTTTATTATTATTCATAGTCATACTATGAGTACTCCAACGAATAATTAGTTTCCTTCCGTTCCTAGAAATACTGATTTTCACAGAAAGCTATAAAAAATAGGATTCAGTCATTTGAACGAGTGAGACGTGTTAATCACCGGGATCTTCTGTCGCTTTTAAACAAGACTTTTATAAAGTTGGTGAACTGAGTGATAAGTAAATCTGTGACCTTCTTTCCCTATAATTTGAAATTCAATATAAGGTATGAAAAAATTATAATTTATCATGTCTTTGAGAGTCTGGTGTCGACCCTCCCTCCCCCCTTCCCCTTCAATAGATAATAAATTATCTTAGCTTGATATATAGATTTTTTGAAAAGGGTGTGAGAGGGAGGGTTGAGTAATGGATTAAAAAAAATAGATGATATTTAAGATAGTATTATTTGATAACTTAATTACATTATTAATAGCATTATCTTATGAAATATATTTATTTGAAATATATATGATGCGGCTTGGTTAAATGCTTCGAAATCGTACTTTATCGGTCTTTATTTATTTGGATATCAGATTTATTATTATTCTTTTTTATTTACTTCTTTTTAATCTGCTAATGATGAAATATTAACATGACACTTAAATTTTCTTTCCAAAAACCATTGGGCAATTCGTGAGGCGCTAAGCTTAGAGAATAAAAAAGTACCATATTTGAGTTGGAAGAAAATCGGAATGAATGGAAATGACTATACACCACACAATATACGAGTTCGCGTTTGTATTTATTTGTATGCACACGTTAGATATGTTTCATCCTAGAGTCACAAGCCTTATATAATCTAAATAATATAACTCCTTGGTGGGGCATGCAAATTCTACATTTACTTATTCACAATAAGACCTCTAGGATTGCTGTATTTCAAATCAGTCAAATATGCTATACTTTATTTTTTTATAATTCGTAAAACAAGCTATTTAGTTTAAACGAATTGTGCAATTTCTACTAATTAGTTACTTCCTTTATCTCCTCAGAAGTAAGTGTTTTATATATCTTGTTTCTCCTTTACAGTAATCCAAACAAATATACTTTATTCAAGCACCTTGTTCTAATTTAGGAATCATTTAAAATTTTCGGGTAATCATTAATTCATTTTGTTTTACATTATTATTAACTCAATTAGAAATCATAAGCTTGAACATTGAAATATACAACATGACCGAGCACCTAGCACTGTTTCTGTGAACTACTTAAGCGCAGAAGAGAAGACTCACCCAAAATAAGAAGGCTCTTGTCAATAGCATAGAAAATCGTTTGTTGCTGCAAAGCTACTCTTATAAAAAGGCATTAATCGGAATCGTATATTGTATGATAATAATATGATTTGTATGAGCTTACGGTCAGAGTGTAATAAAGAAACATTCCACTTATAAAATGTGATGGCAAATATTTTGTTATATTTATTTTTTAATTACCCTATTTATGAAAAATTAATTTAAAAAATTACGCTTTTGGATTTAAGCATGTTTATTTATGATATTGCACATTTTGTATTCTTCTGATATCAAGTAAATTCAGAAAAAATAAAATGATTTTCCTTTTCAATATATGCCTGAATTTCAAAATAAAATTTAGATTTAGTTGAAATATAGATGAAACGATGTAAAAAAAAATTTAGAAAAACCACTAGCCTTTGTAGTAGAAAAACTTTTTAGATAAAAATAAAGTTGGGAAAAGTGTGTTGTTGGAACTGGAGACTGCTGGTTGGGAAATCCAAGTTGGTTGAATCATTTTTACGACATAACTTTCCGACTCCTTTCTCACTCAAATGGAGCCAAAACGAATAACATACGAAGAAATACGAGGCAATTTCACTTTCAACATTTCTCACGTTTCCTCTCTTTATGCATGCCGACTTTTTATCCATAAATTTTATGCATACATTGTATGTAATCTTTACAAGTAGTATATTGTCACTATACCCAGATTTTATACTACATTTATTTTACTTTAACAAATTATGTATTTTTTGTGGGAAATAGATAAATAAAATTAAAGAAAATAAAACTTGAGGGCGTGAATAAAATCATATTGAGAAGTAACTTAGTCGTAAGAAAAATTGACAAGTTTAAAATCGGATGTAGCATCTTCTAGTGAGCTGAGAAAACATATTTGATCACTAAATACATACTTAGACATGTATATTGGGTTATTTCCAACAGTTATCTGATTAAAATACCAACAGGAATTCCTCATCATTGGAATAACGAAATCATCAAGATAAAACAGTCTGTTGTACAGCAAACAGTTAGCTAGGAAAGTGAACAAGTCCATGATTTGACCGAAGATAACAGACTGCATTCAAAAGCGCTGGGTAATTCGACGCGAAAAACCAATTCAGGTTTTCTGATTTATTTGGTGATATTTGACCAGCACTTTTACACATTATTTTTTCTCTTAGTCCCATCGCTATTGTCCAGTATTCTTAACACTTTCTAGAAATTCTGACTGATTTATTTGGTAGCCCTAATGAATGGAGTTGTATATTATGTCAACAAGGAACTCTGAAAGTAGTTAAAATTTTTTTTTATGAACTGGGGCGAAGCTATACAATTGTTAGGAATAAAAAAACTATTAAACTTCACTCGGTGTTAATGATATTTATTTATTAAAGTTAAGCGCTTTTAAAACTCAATGTCTCATCTCCTCAGAATCCAGGAATCTTTCAGACAAGAGTCCAGTAATGGACTAACTCTCACTAGACTCTCGTCTGAAAGATTCCTGAGTTCTGAGGATGAGACATTGGGTCTCGAAAGCGCTCAGCTTTAATAAATAAATTTGATTATCACCGAGTTAGGTTTAACTGATTTTTATCCCTCATGGTTAAAATTGCCTCGAGGATATCGCAGGTTCGCATTCGCCTGTCTCTCAGCTAGTTTCGCGGCTTCATTATTTGGCTTGTTCACAAATCCTCTGGATAGAATCTACTTCCCAAGATTTGAAGGAAGAACTATTCTGTTCTTTTAATTTTTCACGTTTAACCTCCACGTGTCTCTTTACGGCAAATTAAGAAGCTTTTATTATCTGTAAAATAGAATGTTCAAACCTAAACCCTGTTAATAACATATATAAAAACTTTTAATTAATTTATATATAAGGACTAGGAAATGTGACTAATTAAAGACCAGTTATGTCTCATGAAGTCTCTCCGGTCTCTACTGGACGTACATCTCTGAGAGCAAGAGTGGGGAGAACGCTGACACACGGAGGACCAAGTGGAGCGATAGGATTGGTCCTCAGATCTGTGACTACGATCGCGACACGCTAATCAGTCTGTACGAAATAGATAAGGTTATCTTCCATTTCCCATTACTGTGTATTCTCTACGCTGGATAGGACACACTTTATCTCTCTCTCTCTCTCACACACACTCTCTCTCCCCCTCCCCCTCTCTCTCTCTCTCTCTCTCTCTATTTTTGTATTTTTAGTATGAATTCACATAACTTTATCTATCATCACTTATAGTGCCAGAGATATTTTACCTGCACTTGTACACTTCAATTTGTCTCTTAGTCCTATCACTATTTTCCAGTGTTTTTAACACTTAAAAAAATAGTAAGGAAAGTGTCAAGAAAATGAAGCGCGGAATTGAAAATAATCCTGAAAATACGAAGACATTTATAGTAAAATTTAATTGACCAGATTCAGCCACACTTGTTTGCGGATAATTCTACAAATTAAAAGTTAGAGAACATTTAGTCCTCCGTATTTTAACTGACAAAAATTTAGTCACTCAGGCATTCGTTTTAAAACTTTGAAAAACACACGTAATTTGAAGAACATTGCAGTCGGATTACCAATATATAAGACTTTACAAATGTGTTAACAGTGTTTTTAGTGACTAAACAGTTATTATAGGTACGTCTCAGTAATGCTCGTGCGACCAATATCCCTCAATACAACAGTTTTTTGTATTGTTACAGCTCCTTTTGCAATCNAACAGAAATTATCCAGGAAACCGAAATTCGGCTTATGTCTCTACAGTAATGCCCCACCCATAGATAATAAACAAATCTGTGCCATGTTCAATTGATCTACACTAAATAGTTTCTTTGAAATAAGCTACTGCAAGATTTTTGCACCCCTCTATTTTCCCACACTCCTCGTAATCATTCCATATTTTTTTCTTGTTGGGGTTCGGTCAAGTTATGTTAAAAAAAACAAAAAAAAAAAAAACAGATTTTTTTTAAATTGTATTTTTTAGATCTATCTTTACCGAACCCCAACAAAAAGCATCTACTAATAATCTCAACGGTCAAAAAACTCTATTTTTGTTCCATTTTTCTGAATAGCGAATTCAGCTTATATTTTTACATTTAAAACTGATATTTATTGATTTTAACATCAGTTTATGGTTTAAGTTCATCCCCAATTCTAATTCTTTAATTTTGCCGCGCTACAACAAATATTTCTGTTTTGTCAGTTGATTTCACTAATCTCAACTAAACACGAAGCACAACAAAGGGGGGGGGGAGAGGGGATTGAACATTTTTACTTTAGGTTATACCAACTTCTCTAGGTCTGATTTCACTCAAATGTAGCATGACTCTAGAGCAAGGAGGGGTGGAGGCAGTATATTATTAGTGCCTCATTAGTAATTGTTGCTGAACAGAGATACTCTTAAGACATCGATGACAGCCGAGTGGGTTTGGCCAGAATTATCTCCAGCATTGTAAGTTTGTCTTCAAACCTTTGAGGGATGAACCTACCTATATAGAAAGAGTTTTATTTTGGACTTCTACAGTGAATGAAGTTTAAATTTGTGATATTCTGTAGACGATGTCTAATGGTTGTCAGACAAAATAAAATACATGAGTCGCGAATATTTTTAACGCTGCCAACCATCGAGGTTATTAATTTATTTAATGGTTTGTCAACTTGGTACCCCTTTCCGCTAAATTGTTTAATTTATATTTTTGAAACTAACAGAAATTTTCAAAAAATAATCTTTTTTTTTTTTNTATACTATTAAATAGCTTTTAAATATATGACAAGTAATCAATTAATAATTTAAGAATAGAAAAATTAATAGTAGTAGCAGTAGTGGTAGATCATTGGAGGGCAATCAACTTCTAGGTTATTATGCCCTATAAATACCCTTTAATATGTAATATAAAAACTAATATTCTTATAGTAAATCTTTTTTGTTTTGTGGTTATTGTTAAGTATTTTAGTACATATAAATATATTGTATGACTAGTCTTCATAGATCATTAACAATCTCACACACAAACTCCTGCACGCATTGTACGCAATCTCATAATTTCCCCCACTCTCAACATTATCGGCTTACCTGTAATTTTTCTTCAGTCATTGCTATTTTATAAGACTAAATGATCTAAAATTTAGATTATACGAAACTACTACTCATAGTAGAACAGGACCATAAAAGTAATAGATACAGATATAATTAAATACTTAAAGAAAGGAAGACCCCGAAAGTGAGTGAAAAATTAATGGAGAACATACTATTGACTGAGCTAAAATTTGAAAAGCAGAGATTGGTGAATTTTAAAAAAGAATAAATTTAAAGTATAGTATTAAAAAAAAATCTCTCACGGCTAAAAATAAATAGGTTGACACACAACAAAATAAAAATAAATTTCCCCGAAACAGCTGATATGAATTTTGAAAAAAAACATGGAACCAACTCATTTACCCACTAAAATATAAAAATTTATTTCTTAAGTGATATTATGTATTTTGAGATACATATTGCCAAATTTAAATGTATGTGTTATGAGAATCGGTAATATGAATGTGGATTTCTAACCTTTGATGATATAGTGAGAAATGAATGATATTGGTGTATAATACTTAATATAATTTAGACTTATTGCATGACGCGTCCAAACAGTAATGTTTATTAGATTAATGAAAATAACTATATTTTCCTACAGGGTCTCAGAGATTTCAATGCTATATGGATCGCAATTCTATTCCATTTGAGAAGGTTGTAATGTTCAAATCTCCCGCTGAAAAACAACGATAACGACTGCAGTGCTTCTTCGCGATGAACTTCAGAAACAGGAAAGAGAGTGCTACTAAACACCAGTTATATATGTGTATTATTTCATAGTATAATTTATTTTCCTTTTTTTTCATTCGCTATAAATCTATCGTTTAATTTTTAAGTTAAGCGATATAATATAAATTCAACATTGATATAAATAACGAAAAATAAAATAGAAGAATTAGAATAAGTGGCGACAACATTAAATACATTTAAATTTAAATTATAAATTATGTAAACTATATACTAAAATGAGCACAATCAATTTTTAAAGAAATTAAAAACAGATCAACTGTCTATGTTTTATGCTAAAGTGTTAATAAACCAATTATAAGATATAAAAGAAACTTTTTTCTAAATAATTTTTCTGTTTTTAAATGTTTGTATTTGATATTTTTCAATTTTTTTTTTTATTCAACTGTATAACCTAGGATAAGGAGAAAATGGGTGCCAGATAGTCTATCGCGGGTTAACCTGGGCTCCTCTCTGAGGACGGGTTACGTCCCGGGATAGACGAGCAAGGACTATTATTATGTACCCTATTAAAAATTATAGTGTATAAAATAAAAGTACAAAATAACATTTTTAATAAAGAGTAATATATATAATATCAACTGTATACAATACTTATTCGTAAATTACACCGTGTTTTTACTGCCCAAGACAAGTGTCTGTTCACCCATGATTTTTAACTTTCAACGGATCCTCACCGATCCTACGTTAGAGATGACAAAAGTATGGCCTCACCCGGGTGGGGGGCCTCTCACTCTCTCTCTCTCAATATATATATATATCTNTATATATATATATATATATATATATATATATATATATATATATATATATATATATATATATATATATATATATATATATATATATATATATATATATATATATATA
The DNA here is from genome assembly GCA_000696205.2 of Oncopeltus fasciatus. NCBI lineage: Eukaryota > Metazoa > Arthropoda > Insecta > Hemiptera > Lygaeidae > Oncopeltus > Oncopeltus fasciatus. The sequence goes on along the minus strand of KZ807269.1, from coordinate 302,477 downwards.
TATATATATATATATATATATATATATATATATATATATATATATATATATATATATATATATATATATATATATATATATATATATATATATATATATATATATATATATATATATATATATATATATATATATATATATATATATATATATATATATATATATATATATATATATATATATATATATATATATATATATATATATATATATATATATATATATATATATATATATATATATATATATATATATATATATATATATATATATATATATATATATATATATATATATATATATATATATATATATATATATATATATATATATATATATATATATATATATATATATATATATATATATATATATATATATATATATATATATATATATATATATATATATATATATATATATATATATATATATATATATATATATATATATATATATATATATATATATATATATATATATATATATATATATATATATATATATATATATATATATATATATATATATATATATATATATATATATATATATATATATATATATATATATATATATATATATATATATATATATATATATATATATATATATATATATATATATATATATATATATATATATATATATATATATATATATATATATATATATATATATATATATATATATATATATATATATATATATATATATATATATATATATATATATATATATATATATATATATATATATATATATATATATATATATATATATATATATATATATATATATATATATATATATATATATATATATATATATATATATATATATATATATATATATATATATATATATATATATATATATATATATATATATATATATATATATATATATATATATATATATATATATATATATATATATATATATATATATATATATATATATATATATATATATATATATATATATATATATATATATATATATATATATATATATATATATATATATATATATATATATATATATATATATATATATATATATATATATATATATATATATATATATATATATATATATATATATATATATATATATATATATATATATATATATATATATATATATATATATATATATATATATATATATATATATATATATATATATATATATATATATATATATATATATATATATATATATATATATATATATATATATATATATATATATATATATATATATATATATATATATATATATATATATATATATATATATATATATATATATATATATATATATATATATATATATATATATATATATATATATATATATATATATATATATATATATATATATATATATATATATATATATATATATATATATATATATATATATATATAATGCCCATAATGATCCAGTTTATGTAACTCATATATTTTGTTCTAACTGTGACATTTGTGTGTCGTATGCTGTAAATTACCATTGTAATATTAGATGATAAATAATAATATTAGCATATTTTTAATAAAATTTAAATTAGGATCATTTTAGTAAGGCATAATATAATTGTTTTGAAAGTAGAGAAATCATATTTGGTTTTTTTCTGTTTTACCTGCCTTGAGACAATTTCATAATAGTTAGGATATGTCGATGAGGTGAAAAGTTCAGAGACCTACACAATTGAAAAATGATCATAACTATCATTGTTATTGGACTTAACAAAGAATATGTAACATATACCAGGTACAAAATTAAATTTTATAAAAGGTAAATCTAGTTTTAACGAAAATTGTATGAGAGAAAAATATCCAACTATTGAACTCGGTGTGTTGTAGTTTTTTACCATTTTTTTTTTAGTTTTTACTTTTGCTGAAATCTGACAAAAATAGGGAACTTTTAGTGTGGAGACAAACAAAATGAAATCAATATTTTTATTATAAAGAACAATAACTATAATATGTACAATATTTTTATGAAAAATTAATTTAAAAAATTACGCTTTTGGATTTAAGCATGTTTATTTATGATATTGCACATTTTGTATTCTTCTGATATCAAGTAAATTCAGAAAAAATAAAATGATTTTCCTTTTCAATANGAGACGTGCCAGCTGTGCGGAAGCTTCAGCACTTACCTAGGTCTCACCGCAGAGCCTTCTTCTTCACATCGAGGGCATTTAATGGCACAGTTCCCGCCCCCTAACGGAATCCTCACCCTCTCCCAATGTCCCAAATTCCTTGTCCAACATCTGGAAGTTCTTCTTCCCTTCAACCTGCCCTGTCTTAAGTCAGTCAGTGTCCAAAAGAGTTTGAAAAAATTCATTAAATATAGATTCGAAGAGACAAGTAGTGAATAGGCTATGGGTTATACAGACTTATGAACAGATGTACTCACACCTCGCAAAAGAAAACAAACTGATTCTCCAGAAGACTTTACTATGATCGAACTAGACATATGGTGCAAAACTCTTGTGGATGGGGGGGAGGGGGTTGGTAGGCCTTCTAACGAATACATGCCTTTCATTCCGAGATTCTAAAATTAATGGTAAATATTTCATATTATGTCTCCAACAAACTCACGGTCCTAATATCTGGTTCGTAGTAGACCTCGTCTCCACCCGTTTTACTCTACACTATAGTAAACTCACATTCTATTGGATATATACCATATGCTCAATCCTTGTATCGGATTGTAATCCTTACAATCCTCGACGTCAAATAAACAAAGATAGCCACATAACCCTCTCCAGGCGTTAATCGTAACATTTTCTGTGAGTAAATTCTATCTGATTGGTGCTCATTATTTATTTTGTTCTTGTATATATGTATGTATTTATATGGAAGGAGCGCATAGTAGATTGATTAAAGAGTTAAGGGTAGACTGACACATTTTCATGGGTGTGATTCGGAGATTGGAGGGTTGAGTTTTTGAGTTTTGCTCAAGTCGGGGACGGGTTTTACGACCCTGAAGGAGTATCTCATGGTTAATCTCATTTGCTAGTTCACAGTCAAATGCTTTTCAAAAAATGATCATAGTTCTCAAAATCATAATCCTTACAAGTTCCTAGAATTATCTTGTGTGTGTGTAATATTTTATGAAATATTTTTTATATTTCTTGCATTCTGTAAATATCACATTTATTCAATCGTTGGTCTTTCTTATTGAAAAATAGGAAACAAGTATTATCGAACGGAAACCCCCAGATGTGGGCAACTCTTCAAACCCATAATTTCTTGTTGATCACTCAAAAGGAAAATGATTCAAAAGATTTATTGTAATGAGCCGGAGGGAGAGATAACTTTTACAGTCGTTACCTCTCTTATGTTATCCGGTCTAGGTAAAAGCTCTTCTTGCAATTCTTCAAAATTTCCAAATGCTAATATTGCATAACCACAGGATTAAGTATAATTCCTATGAAACTAATAACTGTGAAAATAGCAAATATATGTGCCATGAAGAAACCATATGTAGCTTGTTATTGTATTTCCAAAAAAAAAACCATTTTTATTACGAATATTTCTAATAGCATCAAAGTCAGGTCTCTAGTAGTGGATCATTAAGCTTTCTAAAATCTACTAGTTGTTAGTCGGGGAGGAAAGAGACTTGAAGAAGCGCTGCATTTAGTTCTTCTCAAAATCAACCCTTAAATTAATTTGCAGCTGAATAGGCTGAAGGGAGGGGGTTACGGGGTTCAGACTACCCGCGTCCCTTATTTCCGCTGATAAATCAACTGCTATTCATCCCGCCACCAGCTGCCCCTCTCATTGTGTCAGTACTCACAAGTTTTTCAATTTCTCCATTCTCTCTTTTTTTTTCTCTCTCTCTCTCTCTCCCCCCACCCCTTGCTCACCCTTGCTTGTGCTTTATCGAACAGAGAGCTCATAACTCAACATGTTTATAAGCATATCCACTTGTTACCATATTTAAACTCTATTCCATTATTTTTATTAGCATAAAGTTTCTATTCCTTACTTAAACTTTTAAGAATAATCAAATTAAAAAACTCCGCTTCTGTGTGGCATTGGTAATTAATGCCTGGAACCAGGGTCTATCCCGAGCTAGGAGCAGTAACACCTCGTTACAAAACCTAGGTCCAGCTGTCTCCGGACGGTAGTACCCTGTAAGGGCTCCTGTCTGAGGGCAGGATGTCCGAGCCCTTTGGGGCGGCAACCCCTATAATAGATCGAAGTACATAGGCTGATATGCTGATAACTGCTCTGCGCAGAACAGAAATTATCCAGGAAACCGAAATTCGGCTTATGTCTCTACAGTAATGCCCCACCCATAGATAATAAACAAATCTGTGCCATGTTCAATTGATCTACACTAAATAGTTTCTTTGAAATAAGCTACTGCAAGATTTTTGCACCCCTCTATTTTCCCACACTCCTCGTAATCATTCCATATTTTTTTCTTGTTGGGGTTCGGTCAAGGTAGATCCAAAAAAAATAAAA
>KZ807269.1:286365-296915 GCA_000696205.2 Oncopeltus fasciatus | reverse complement strand
GAGTTTACTATGGAAGAGTTTGAAGCGGGTGGAGATAAGGTCTTTGACGAAAGGAATATTAAAGTCGTGATGAAGGGTAGAGTTGGACACATAATATGGAGCGTTAGCAATTATACTAAGAATTTTGGACTGAAAGGATTGTATTCGCTGGATATTGGAAGGTTTAGCGACAACCCACAGTTCTGCACCGTAGGTCCAGATTGGTTGTATTATGGTCTTGTAGATGGTCAGTTTATTTTCTAATGTGAGCTGTGAGCGCTTATTTATAAGGATGCATAAGAGTCCGTGGCGTCTGTTGAGTTCTTGTCGTTTGATTTTAGTATGTTCATTCCAGTTGAGTCGTGAGTCAAGGTGGAACCCTAGGTAACGGACTGAATCAGAGAGAGGTATAGGTATGTTATTGTATGTAACATTATTAGGAGAATCTTTTCTTAATTTAAAATTTACTTGTCATTTATTTTGATTCTCCATTTACTGCACCACTGCTGAATAGCATCAAGGTGGTTTTGTAAATTGTTAGAAGCGATTTTGTAATCAGAGTGGGGAGAGAGGATCGCTTTGTCATCAGCAAAGAGGGCTAAAAGAGTATTAGGATGAGTAGGGATGTCTGCAGTATAAAGGGTAAAAAGGATAGGTCCAAGCACACTGCCCTGTGGAACACCCGCTTTCACAGGGTAGTGTTCGGAGTAATCTGATCCTTGCCGGACCCTAAAGAAACGGTTAGAAAGATAAGATTTGAGAATTAGGTAGATGGTACTTGGGAATATGTACTTGAGCTTATATAATAGTCCAGAATGCCATACTCGGTCAAATGCTTGAGTGACGTCCAAGAATGCACCAGAACAGAATTCTTTTCCCTCAAGGGAAGAGGAAATGCAGTCTACAACGCGAAACATCTTCTGGACGGTAGAATGCTGGGAACGGAAGCCAAACTGATGATTGGGAAGGATATTTGAGGAATTTATGATAGGCATCATTCGTTTTAGAGGAACTTTTTCAAATACCTTGGAAATAAAAGGAAGAAGGCTGATTGGTCGATAGGATGATGTATTGCGAGCAGGTTTACCGGGTTTGGGAAACAGGATTATTTCAGGGAATTTTCAGAGAAGGGGAAAGGGGGTGGTTCGAAGGACACTATTATAGAGGTATGTCAGGAAAATGATTGCTTTTTGGGGTAGGTTTCGAAGAATTAGCCCGGTGATAAGGTCATAGCCGGGTGCTTTGCGCTTAGGCAGATGGTTTATAATGTACTTAACCTCAGAAGGTGTCACTGCCTTAATCGGTAAGGACATTGGTAATGGTATATCCAGAGACTCCTCTACCTCCGCGTTATTGGACAAGTTGTCGGGATCTGGATGAGGAGTGAATGTTTGCTTTAGATGCTGGGCAAACATTTGGGCCTTTACATTGTCGGAAGACGCCCAGGAACCATCTTCTCGACGTAAGGGGGCAGAAGGTTCATGATACTTTAGAATCCTGCGAGTAGCAGTCCAGAGGGATTTGTCTCCTTTTGAAAAGAATCTTTATGTAATTATATTTGCGATAAGAAATAGATTGGAATTATTTAGCAAACAAACTAAAATTCAATGGTATTTTCAGAGAGAATTTGCACTATAATTAAAGCAGCAATGAATTTATTTTATTGAGACGAATTTTAAAGGTGTCTGATCTGACTTTCGATATGTTTATTGTTCGTTATACAGTTGTTTTCTTGTAAACCTTCTCAGTCACCAGATATCTGCTCTGCTTCAAGATTATGTAACTCATAATTAGTTATTTGCCATTTGGTGATATATAGAACTATCATACATTTATAATCCTCAGACAACTTATAAATTAATTCGGCAGAAATTACAGGGACAGAGTCTACTTTTTAAAGTGTTATCTCTAATACTCTAATAATAATAAAGACTCATAATTTTTGAAAATAATATAAATATTTATCTATGCATTCTTAAAANCTATGGTCAGAACCTTTTGGTGTTTACTTTTTCCAGGGTCATTGCCTTTAATAGCATCCATTGCCTTTTAATTGTTGGTTTTGTAACCATTAAATTATTTTATAATTATATGTGCCACTCTCTGGATGCCTTGAGTCTCAGAAGCTCTGGTGAGATTTGAACTCTCAGGCAGGAGGCAGATACAACTCCCGACATAGAGCACTGCATCATGTAGCCACAAGAAAGCATTAAGGTAGTAAGGGTTGGACCTGGTCTGACTTAATCATTAGACTGTATAAAATAATACTATTCTTACTATATATTGAAATAAAACAATATTCAACTGTGTAACAAATTACTAAAACAAGTATAGAATAGTTCTCTTAAAGTAAGAAAGAGCTCGTTCATATATGAAATTATATGGACGAGGATACATAAATGAGCTAAGTGGTTCCAATACCTTAATATAAAAGAAAAAAATAGACTTTGATTCTAGAATAAATAGATAATTTCATTCATTCTTTAAAAGTAAATAATTAATCAGAGGTGAGGGAAATGAATGATAAATGGTCACAATTTAAATAATTATTGTAAAATAATTAAAATTTTCCTTAATAGCATTATTACTTACGCTGAATATTTTCTGTAGTTTGGTTTAGGACACATAGTTCACCATTATCAATGTATCCTGGAGGGCACCAGCACTCCCCTTGTATGCAAGTCCTGACAAATGAACTATCAGTAGCAGGTGGAAGACAGCTTGTTTGATCTAAAACATATCCTGGTCTACAGGTGCAGAGAGACAGCCCTTTTGAAGAATTGTAAGCGCAGATAAAATTCTCTCTACACTCACTGTCTTCTTCACAATATTCAATACTCTCTTCTTTACACAAAAAAAAAAAAAAAATTACTACATTTTTATTAAATTTTAGCTTATTAGTTAAAATTGTTCAAATTGTTGCCAAAAATAAAAATGAACAAATACAAAATATTTTTAAGAAATTTGGATAATAGTTGGTCATGGTGAATCATGTGAATGAACTGAACAATTGAAAATTGCAAGATTTAATTAGAAGAAAAAAAGGTAAATAAGCATCTAAAGAAAATATTATTAAAGGGGTTTTAGTTTTTTTTATTACTTAGCTAACCTCAAAACAGTGACAAAAAATTAAACTGGAACCACATAAAAATTTGACTAAAAAAAGTTAGCTGAAAAACCCTTATAACAGTGTATTCCAAAGAAGTCAAATAACCGAAATTGTAAGAAACCTTCCTTCAGTTTTCTTTCTAAGCCATTTCAAAAGTACAAAGGACACTTTTGGATAGAAAGTTCTCAGAACAACAGTGGAAAGGTTTTCTCGAGAACATAACTTCTGAATGCAGCTATTTAATATGCCTGAATCAAACTTGTAAAGTTGAGAGATGAGAATTTAAATTTGCATTATCTAACGATGCAATTTGTTAGTGAGTGAGTTTTTAGTAAATTCAATAGTATAGTGTTGATAGTAATGTAAGTTGGTTTTTAGTTAATCGAAACTCCACATAATTTATGGTGTAACTGTAGTAAATCACAATGAAGAGAGAATGTTAATGAATGATAATGTTAGAAAATGATAATTCTCAGCACGTATAAATGACTTGACATAGCAGAATTCAATTTGTGTCAATATTATTTTTCGCGTTAGTTAGCTATAAATTTAGTACTTAGTCAACCCTTGTGAGACTTGGCCTGGAAGAAAATCAAGCAAAGACCAAGTATCTTGTGAGCAATGAATTACCTATCGGGAATTCATGGACTGTAATTTTCAATATGTACCTAAGTTCACTAATGCTAACTCAATGGCTGTCAAAAGCAACGAAGTAGACCAGGAGATAAAAAAAAAAAGTACTAAGTCTGTACTACAATTTTTATTTTAAAAGAAAGTGTTGTTGTCACACAAAATTTCAACTCTGATTCGCCCAGTATTGACGTATAGCTCTGAAACCTAGACCAAAACGAAGGAAAAAGGACGGTGACTCCTGATATGTCAGAGGAAAGTGTATCGGAAGATATTCACAGGTATCTCGTCGAAAGGTGTTTTAACAAGGTGCACGAACTCTGAGATGTAGTAAGTAATTGAGGATGACAACGTCGTCTAATCGCCCATAACACTGTGCCGTCCGTAGAACCCGTAGAACAGTGACAGGTCATATGATTCGAATATAAGTTGAAGAAATCAGCCAAAAAGGTTACTGACGAAGACGATCTAAGCCTCACAAGAAGAAGACCCAGTCTGAGATGTGCGCAGCCAACTGGCAGCGGCACTAGACCTAACCCGCTATTGTCTAACAAACAGATCCATCCTTTCACATAATATCTATCTGTCAGTTCAGCCTTTAGTCACAATAGTATTGTGCACTATTTTTGCCATGTTGTGTGCTATTAGAATGTGCTAAAGAAAAGTACAACGATTATGAGCTGCAATGAAGCCAGAGACTTAAGATGGCCAAAGATTTACGAAAGCTCTAGAATGAGGTAGCTTTTGTCTGGTCATTGCAGATTCGATTAGCGTGCTATAATCAAATTTCCATTAACTTTCAAATGAATTTATTAGAGAAAGACTTGATTATGCCCTGCAGGAATATATATGCATACATCATGCCTTCCCTACATCTTGGTCGTTTGACAGTAGGACACGTTCTGGCGACAGGTGATGTTATGAGTAAAAATGTAAAGTGAACATTGTCCGTTTGCTGTATCGTTCACTCCTTTGTATCCCACCTCATTTTGAGTAGATTTATTGTCTCTAGTTCGAGTCTGTCAGGTTCTCCAGAGTGCTTGAGAGTGTGTGTGATGTTCGAGGCCATTCTCACTTTCTGAAAAGTGCCCTGTCAGTGGGTTAGGCACCTAACCATGAGGTTCTCTTGCTACCACTCACTGTAAGATGAACATTGAAAGATTCGTTAGGTTATGGGAAATCTTGAGGTTTTCCGTAGTGTAGTTAACCTCTCAGTTTCAGTCTCTGACCTCCATCCTCTCTACCATTAGTACTCGTACAACTTTGTTTTGCCCGATTCAATAACTGCTCTTCCATTATATGTCTTCTCTGTTTTCGAGACTCTGTTCATGATCGAAATCTTACAACTACTTGACCCTATGACGACTAGTGATGTATTCCAGTCGTATATCCTGAGTACTTATCCAAAAAAGAAAGAGCCAAACTTATCTGCTGTCAAGGAAGAGGGCCAATAAAAGTTTGCTTTTGCCTAATGGAATATATTTTCTCAGCAGCTTTGACAGTGGTGTATCACTATAAGGCACTAAGTCATTCTCGAGAACAAATTTGATATGCTTCAATGTGAGGTGAAACGCATTATTATCGACATGACGTATTGGGTGAATGACAATTAACATTTTTGAACAGTTGGTTGCTTGTTTAGTTTTGCTAGGACGACATAATGTTGTCTACCCAGAGGAGGACACTGTTGTACGTTCTGTTGATGAATGCCAAGCAGTGAACTGACCCTCAGGCTAGGCTGGGTAGAAAAAGAGACCCTTAGTCTGTACATAATGAGTACAGATCTCCTGGAGTACCACATAAAGTATCTTTTTGAGGAGTCAAGTCTGGAAATACCAGAGGTTGGCCAGTTATTACCAGAGAGACATTACCACTTTTCATACCTTCATTTTGAACATTAAATAGATGTCTATTAGCCTATTAGTTGATGTTTTTGTTAGGGTTCAGTCAAGGTTCAAGGTGTATTAACATCTACTAATGATATCTACAGTCAAAATCGCTCCATTTGAAATTTAATAATGCCTTTAACTCAGAATTAGAACGGAAATACTTTCATTTCTTTTTCTCAAATAACTTCAAATTAACTTTGAACTTTTCAAAATCTCATTCGGAATATGATTATTTATATTTTAGTTTATTCTTTTAGAACAACAAACAGTTCTATATACAAAAAAAAATATCAAAACTACCTCAAAGAAGCTTAAGAATCTGACTACGAAACAAATGCTCAACATCTCATAATAGTAGAAAAAAAATGACAAACGGAATTACGACCAATTTAAAATGACAATTTTACTAACTTCCCGCAATTTACGGAAAAGAATAGTGAATAAATGAGATGGGAACCGAAATGGTTGGACAGAGGAAGTGGAAACATTAATGTATAATATTTGGCAGACAGGATGGTTCATGTGGAGGACACAACGAATAACCGAAATTACACTAATACAAACAGGGAATTCATTATTTAAATGTAGATTAGAAATTGTCAATGAGAACAGCTTTTTATTTAAAAAGAAAATGTTCGAGTACTTTCGAAAAATAACAGATTTTTCGTCAAGGCTGTACCAATATGGACTAATGTGAACTAAAATGCCAGAAAGTCCTTAAATTAGTCTCTTAAGTTCGTGTCAGTCCCCGAATATTAGCATGACAAATTGGGAAGGGAATCGTGAGAAGTGGGGGAGAGAGGGAGAGGGCTCAACAATCCGAGTATTTATTATATATTATCCAAGCTACATGCCCTTCATAAAGATTTATAGAAAATGTTCATAACATTACATAACACACCAATTACGTCCTTAAGTATTCCGAAACACTAATAATGAGAATGTTATCAACAACTATTTATTAGATCTTCCTTAACACCCCTTTCTACTACATTTTTAAGTTTTAATGATTTAAATTAAAATTATTCGAAAAAAAAAGAGTTAAAATTTCTCATCAGTCATGCAAATGTGAACTTAGGGACAGGACGTTCCTTCACGTCTTCATGATAGCCCTGAAGATGGCTTACAATGTAAGCCGAAACGTCGGCAGATAATTTTAAAAAAATACACTTTTTTATATAAATTTGTATTTTTTTGGATCTACCTTGACCAAACCCCAACAAAAATCATCTAATAATAATACCTATGGTTAAAAAAAAAACTCTCCATTTTAAATTTCTGCATTTTTTCTATAAAAAAAAAGATTAAAAAAAAATAGGTCTTATTTTCGCCAAACACATTCTTATTTTTACATTTAATTACAATTTAAAATTAACTACACTTTATATTGTTATTAAAAATTTGTCTTAACTCAACAAATTTTGAGAGTTGTGTAATTGGTCACCTTCAAAAGAAAATGACCTTGAGAAGTCTTGCTATTGTAATTTTGTCATTATTTTTTTTTAATCATTATAATCAAATTATAAAAAGTTATCGTGTTAACAGAATATATTAAAAGTATAATAGTTGAATAAAATTTTTTTTTTTTTTTTTAATTATTTTAGTCCAAACTCCACTTCTCCGTGAAATGCTTTCGTCACACACAACTAAAAGTTTGCTGAAAGAATTTCAATTTTGGACATTGTTATCTTTATAGTATTCTAAGCATTCTAAGATTAGAGCACCCACATCCACACGTACAAACTGTGTGTGTGTGGGTGTCGTTGATCGATAGATAGGTGGATTATATTTTGAGGTTATATTTAGCAAGACCAGTGTAGAATTGGGAGAATTCTATACCCCGGCATGTAACTAACAAGAACTGCTGGATTCCCTCGAAGGAAATCTGTTAATAATGGAAAATGTGGGGAGTGACAGGGTTTGTGCCCCAGGGTTTGGCAAGAGTCCACCGGTGGCTTGCAGTATAGATTTTACATTAGTCATGGCTGTTTATGTCCTTCGGATCCCTATAACAACACAGTCTTCCTACACCCTCCTAGGTATCCCGAGGGATAAGTATTACTTCAAAGTCCTAATAAAAACATATACAAAAAAATCACTTCATATTTGAAAACAAAAATTCATTTTCTTACAAGAAAAAATTTTTTTAAATACATAGTTCTTGGATGTCTCAATTTTAATATTTATAATATTACTTACTACACTTTTATATCTTAAATTTTATTTAATTATAAAAATATAAAAGCCCCTATAGAATAGAAATATATATAGAAACTAAGTGAATTTACAAGCACCTTAGATAATGGATATTGGTATTTGAACTTACATGTCCTGAAAAAGTTTTGTAAAATGATCAATATATCCACTAATAGTAGTAATATGAGAGGAAAAACAATCGAGCATAAGAAAGAAACAAAAGAATACTAGGGAGAAGTATAATATAAATGAATTTTCAACTTTTAACATGATTAAAAAAAAAAAAAAAGAAGAAGAAGAAATTCAGAAAATAATCAAACAATCTGTATCATTCAAATAAAAATAGAGGACAATACAAAAAGTTAGTAGAGTGTTTAAGCCGGAATAAAACAAATTCGGGTCATTTACTATAAACCCCCGATACATTTTACCTTCAATTTTTACTCTACTCTCAGCTTGGATATTTACTGGCGAGTATAAAATAAACTTACAGTTTTGCTGGATAGAAAACGTAAACAGATACTTTCGAGTTATCTTATATCACATTCGGATTAACAAATATAGAGAAGAATTATGTTTCGCATGTGCTTTATTTCTTCACAACTCTAACTCTTCATTCATTTACTATAAACATTTCAAAATAACAGGGCAATAAGCATTAAATAAGCCTCATTTAACATTAATGAATCATCCCTGTGGTCTAATTGTCATTTAGTTTTCGGATTCCTGACATAAAATGAAGACCGTTCTCTTTCCGGTACAAACAGGCTTCCGTAAATTTACTGAACCTCATCAGACTCTTTAATTCAGCGAAAATTCCATAATTATTCTACGAAATACCAAATGAACGAGTTAAATACCAAGATAATACTATGCTATGCGTATGGGATTGGAATCTCGCCTTTCTTTTCAGAAATCAAATCGTGTTTAGTTCTGTGGATTTGTTAAATGAGATAGCTGGATAGCCCCCCTTTCCAATTTTGTAGCGCGTTATTAAAAAAAAAGATTCATATTAAAATAATACTTCCTATATCATTTCAATTTCTGTTTTTTGTTTTAATATAATACATTATTTATTTTTCATATGTCAAACATTTTACTTTTCATTTTTCTTGGTAAAAATAAATAGTACTAATTTTATTTTTGGTAACAGTAAATAGTCAATATTAGATGATTTTAGTTGGGGTTCGGTCAAGGTAGATCCAAAAAAAATACAAATTAAAAAAAAAAGTGTATTTTTTAAAAAGATTATCGGCCAAAGTTTCAGCTTACATTGTAACCCATCTTCAGGGCTGCCTACCATGAAGACGAGAGAGGACGTCCTGTCTCTCTGTCATGAAAATGTGAACTTAGGGACAGGACGTCCTCTAAGATGGCTTCCTTCCCTGAAGATAGCTTACAATGTAAGCCGAAACGTTGACAGATAATATTTTTTTTAAATACACATTTTTTAAATTTGTATTTTTTTGGATCTACCTTGACCGAACCCCAACTAAAATCATCTAATATTAATATCTACGGTCAAAAAACTCTCCTTTAGTAAATAATCAATAGTATTTTTCTTTATTTAAAAAGCAAAAAACCCTACTTGTTAAATGAAATAATTCATAATACTTAAAATATTTCTTACAAAAATGCAATTTAGTTACTAAGACAACAATAAAATATTTTAATGTTTTCATTGGAATTTATGTCAAAAAGACAGTTAACTAAGAAAATGTTTAATAATATACATACATAGATTAAATATGCTCTGTACCATAAAGAGCAGAAAACTATTATACATATGGTAGAAGTATGCTCATATTTCCATAACTAATTGTCTTTAATTTCCTCCAACTAAATAATTTAAAAAGGGTCCTTATATATATATAAAATTATGCTAAATTTTATAAATATGGTACAGCATTATTGTTCAATACTCTGATCACATTGGGAAACTGCAATTTGAAGAGAAAAATAAATATTTTAAAGCCATTTAATTTATTAGACTTTCCAAGCCCCCCTCCCTCCACTGTCATGGCAGAGTAATTAAAGAGGCATTTAGCTAAAAGCAATTTGTCAAATGAATCCCCTCACTGTGAAACGCGGGAAATGCGCTTTTACATGTACTTGAATTACTCAGCCCGGGAAATAAATTAAAGAAGATTTCATTACAACTACGGACTGCAATCAGCCATGACGATGCCGGAGTTGACACATTCGTGGATAACGAAGTCGCAAGGGTGTTGTGGTGCCCCGAACATTGTCTCTGAGCGCACAACCCTACGAGTCCAAACAGAATGTCTTTGTCTCTTATCTCTAACACTATTCCTACCCCATTCTCTCTCTTTAACTCTTATCTCTTCCTCCACCCTTCAAATCATTTCCACCAAATTCCGAGCAAACTAATACAATCTTTAGTCAGCCTTTTTTCTCTAATTCAAAAAAAAAAAAAAAAATAAAAATAAATAATAGTACTAAGATAGTCTTGCGACCTCATTGGACTTTATTCCTAAATATATTAAGAGTGGAATCAATGGACCACTTCTCTTTGCAAACTGCTATTTAATTAATTTTATTTACTTTTTCTTATATATGGGTTTGTATATCGTACTAAGCTGTCAAATTACAAGACTTTTTATTAGCAGACATAAATAAATTATTTGGATTTTGTATAAAGAAAATAATAAAAGAAAAGTAGAAAATGGAAAAAAAATAAATTCATAAATTAAAAAAATAAATTTTAATTTATGTATTATATATAT
>KZ807269.1:272505-282670 GCA_000696205.2 Oncopeltus fasciatus | reverse complement strand
ATAATTTTTTTATATAATTTATTTACAGTATTTCAATACGCCTTCGCCTCTTCAGTTTCATTCGTTAAAAGATTCAATTAAAAAAAAAATTTAATAAATATATATTCATGGTAGCTTACAGTATGTGTGCACTTATTATACCAGAAAGAAAATATTAAATTTCAGTTTCGGGTATAAAATATAAAAATACATTAATAGTAATAACAATACAAATATGAGATAATTATAGCTTCGGAAAAAAAAAATCTGACTTATGCTAATATTGTATATATTTCATATATTGTTATATGAAATAAGTTTATATTATGGTAAAAAAATTACTATACGAGTTAACAGCCGGAAATGTTCATCGACCTTTTACAAAAACTTGTAACTTCTTTTAATTGCATGTTGATTTAGATTTTATTTTTGCAATAATTTCTTCAGCTCTTAATTAAGGACGAAATTGACTTTTTACAATTCTAAATGAATCAATTGGTGAGTTTTTTGACCGTAGATATTATAATTTGATGATTTTATTAGGGGTTTGATCAAGGTAGATCCAAATAAAAACAAATTTAAAAAAAATGTATATTTTTGGATCTACGAGTACCTTGACCGAACCCCAACTAAAATCATCTAATAAAATGTATAAATTTGTTTCATTATGAAATAGAAAGTTGTGAATGCCAACTTTGTATCAGCTTGATGTCTATATGGCATATTAATACGTGAGGAAGAACGGGCTTATAGTGGCAGTTGGAAAGCCAAACTGCAGTTTTAGTGGAAGTTTGTTGAAGTAATGTGAGTGATGTTGCAAAAAAATTAGAAACAACTCAAGTTCTTTAAAAAAAAAATTTCCGAAATTTATCATAGCTCACGTTTTCTTCGTATGTGACCTCTACTAAATCAATTTAAGTCTCTACTAGTTACTTTCGAGGACGAGAATAAGCTCTCAGCTCCAGTGAGAGTGACAAAATTTCTAGAAAAGGGATTAGGTAGACATTTTAAATTTTAATGTTTAAAATGACTTTGTTCTTTATTATCGGTTTTAACATCAACAACCCATATCACTTAAAACACTCGAATTTATTAAAAACCATTTTGAAATTATATATGAAGATAAATAGTAAACAATAATTTAAGTTAAATTAAAGTGTAGCGTCTCAACTCATAATTATTTGAATAAAAATTATCGCTACTGCCATTATACTGCTCCAGTTTCTCCAATTACTCTTCTACTTTCTGTCTTGCATTTAAAATACTTTTTTTTCTTTCTTTTTTTTACGAAATTAAAATTAATTGTTATTGAAACTGTCTGAATAATGAAGTTTAGTAGATACGCAGTTTGATCTTCTTCTACGAAAAATTTTTTGTTTTTTTGTCTATATATATTCGAAAATAAGATAAGATAAGACAACTTTTTTAGAGCATAATAAGTAGAAGATTTATATAACATAAGTTCTGTAATATTTGTGGAAAGAAAATTGAGATGGTATTTATTATTTAACATGTAGAGCGCTTTTATTTAAGAAAGTAAAATAATTACTAGTAGATGTTGATTGTTGGAGATCGGACAAGATTGTTTCTAAAAATACAATTTAAAAAAAAGGGGTATTTAAAAATTATCTGCCGACATTTCGGCTTACTCGAGCTTCTGGGCTATTATGATAACTTACAATATAAGCCGAAACGTCGGGAGATTAAAAAAAAATACACATTTTTTAAATTGTTTTTTTATAGAACGATCTTGACTAAACACCGACTAAAAGACATCTACAAAGAATCTCTACGGTCAAAAGCTCCTAAAATAATTACTTTGGAACAACATGACGTATGTTGGAGCTATTCACTGATAACTCAATAAACAAACTTGCATAGCACTACATTTCTCCGTAAATAAACAGATAACTATATGAAGAAAAGCTTGAGCTACACAAAATTTCTAACTAGTAATTACAGACGAGTGTAAATATTGGTTGGCAGCAAATAAATACAGCTGAAGAACAGAGAATGGTGTTGGTTTGGTGCACTGCACTCTGACGGTAGGGATATTGAAGCACCACCTGTGGTGTCCTGTAACCATGTGGAAATATTGGTTGGCAGCAAATAAATACAGCTGAAGAACAGAGAACAGAGAATGGTGTTGGTTTGGTGCACTGCACTCTGACGGTAGGGATATTGAAGCACCACTGCCTTCCTGTGGTGTCCTGTAACCATGTGGAAATATTGGTTGGCAGCAAATAAATACAGCTGAAGAACAGAGAATGGTGTTGGTTTGGTGCACTGCACTCTGACGGTAGGGATATTGAAGCACCACTGCCTTTCCTGTGGTGTCCTGTAACCATGTCCTTCCTGTGGTGTCCTGTAAACATGTGGAAATATTGGTTGGCAGCAAATAAATACAGCTGAAGAACAGAGAATGGTGTTGGCAAATAAATACAGCTGAAGAACAGAGAATGGTGTTGGTTTGGTGCACTGCACGTTGGTTTGGTGCACTGCACTCTGACGGTAAGGATATTGAAGCACCACTGCCTTCCTGTGGTGTCCTGTAACCATGTGGAGGGATATTGAAGCACCACTGCCTTCCTGTGGTGTCCTGTAACCATGTGGAAATATTGGTTGGCAGCAAATAAATACAGCTGAAGAACAGAGAATGGTGTTGGTTTGGTGCACTGCACTCTGACGGTAGGGATATTGAAGCACCACTGCCTTCCTGTGGTGTCCTGTAACCATGTGGAAATAATGGCTTATCTATGATCCTCATATTTATCATGATGACACCTATCGATTCAGTTAATGGGATTAATCATTTTCGTATCCAGATCAATTTCCTGCGCTAAATCATATATTTGATATAAGTGTTCCGAGCGAACAAGAAATGAGAATTAATGTGGTTCCTTGCCACGTTATAACCTTTAGAAATGAGAGCTTATACGTCCTCGGAAGTCTTGGAAATTTAGAATTTTGGTATTACTTACCTGATATGTGACCTGACTAAAAAAAATAAAGGTTCATTGGTTTGGGACCGAAAGTTAATAGGCTCCAAAATAGTTTAAACTAGCTAAATTACAGTTAGACGATAAATAAAACAGTTCCATGATCTATACCGAGAACTGCGTTAGAAAGCCATGAGGCTCTGAAAACATATGATGTGGGTAGGGCAGGATTAAAAAATGTTGATGAGTTCTTACGAATAGTAGAGGGACTAAATTACGGTTTATAACTTGGAAATAAATATATTTTATAACGAAAAAATTCCGTAAAACAGTAGGCGAGTTATTTCGAGGGCTTGCAAGTTGGCGGTACTGAGGTCCATCAAGTAGCTGTAGCGGATTTAGTTGGCAAAATGAAAGAGAAAGAATTCTCTAGAAAGTAGAAAAGCCGATAAAAAATAATCCCAGGGCTCCAGATTAGTAAAGACCAAAGGGTGAGTGTAGTACTTGCCAAAATTCTTAGGCATACTGGAGCCAATATAGGGGAAGATGTCTACCAAATATTTGTATTGCGGCCTACAGATATCATGCGAGATGAATGAAATGCTTGATTATAACGAAAGACATTAACACTGCACAGCTGGAATGGGAGAGGTAGACACTTTTTGGTAATATTTCGGTACATAGCACTTAGGGAAGAATCAACTTCTGCAGAATTTATCTGGTGTACCGGATGTTATTTCTTTGATGCGATTGAGAACTGTCGGAACACCTGGATCGGAAAAACTGTGGATACACTTTGAAAAGAAGTAAAGTGTTAATGTATGGCTATATCTTGGAGAGGTAGGCCACCTACATACCTACTACAATACTCACACACCCCATATGGATGTCCATTGCTGGAGGAGTCTGGAATTGACTAAACGAGCAGGATGATGCTCCGTAATTGGTCCTTCATGGACCACCACTGAGTGAATGAGTGAGTTAGTGAATTAGTCCCCTTCAATTAACCAATATAATATAAATAGAATTTCTTGATCGCATGTTACTTTTAAATTAAGAAGATTATTTTTTCCTGCATTATTTGAAAATATATTTCTATTATCTTATTAATTCAAGCTTATAAGTAAGTAGAGCTTTAGTTAGAGTTAGGTATATATATACTTAGAATTAAGAATATTTTCTACATTCTGTCATTTTATAAAGGTTTAAATGTGGACGTACTTTTCCTCCGTTATCGCTATGTTCGAAAAATAATTCATTATTTTGAAGCCAATATAATTGTTTATTGCTTGAATATGGATATAATTTACCATTAATGTTTTTTTTTTTATAATTCAATTCTACAAGACTAAGTGAATCCTTTACTATATAACTTTTTCCCCACATAACTTAAAGCAAAGGAGACATTAATGATTATCCAATTTCGTTTTATTCCTACTATCCCTTTTCCCATTTCACTAAATTCAATTTACAGCAAAGTTAGATTCGCAGAAGCATGTGTAATATACCCACATATACACTCACGCACAGAAACATATTCAATTTTTAAAAGTCCATGTTGTTTTATGAGTCTGACGAGTGAAATATATTGCCAAAACAATACATTTGTTATTTCAAACATGAAAAGCTTGATTTATTGATGGTAATGTGCTAATACATTCGTTATTTCAAACATGAAAAGCTTGATTTATGATGGGCTAAAACTGGCTAATAGCCACCTTAATCATTTATCAGTTTTTGTTCAAAAGTTACTTATTGGTGACAGAAGGAAGAGTGGGGGTACCAAGAATGGCGAGACAACAGGTTACCATGCTCTCTGTGTAGGGGTCTCTTTCGTTCTCGTTAGCATCCCTATTTCTGGTGGCTGAGGGAAAGGGTTCTCTGAGGCCTTTCTCAGCGAGCCCTATAAACTGACGACTCAAGGAGGGAGTCCCTTGTCTGCGGTCCTAGCCGAGGGCGGTGTGAGATTGCCCGCCAGAGGCAGAGATGTGGATATACAAACACCTTTCTTTTCTCTTCCAGAGCAGACTCTCGTGCCGACCCCATAGGACCGTCGCTCACCCAAAACCCAGGGGATTATTCAGCGGACAGTGGGAGATCACTTTTCTAAAAATACATCATTTTATGATTGAACTATTCATGACTTAAAAGAAAAAAAATACATTATTGTAAATTATCTGTGTAAGGGAACCTGTGGAAAAAAAAATTTAGTCCAAACGTTTAAAACAAACTTGTAATCTCTGAATTGTGAGACTGCTACAATCGCTGGAATACCTGAAAGTGTCTTTCAACCGTTTCCCAGTGTTGCCATTCGCTGACGTAAAGTCTAAAATAAATGTTTGAATGTTCGAAGGGCGCTGCCTGAACACAAAAGGAAAATAATCCTGCCAAAGCAAAAGTAAGCCACGGTCGATATAAGTCCAGGACGAAGAGCTTGTTCCAACACGACCTATCCTTCACTGCATTTACCATCGAGATTATAATACCCGTTGGTATAATATCTTTGATACAATAACCAATCCATTGATAACTGATTGGATTTACTCTTCCCATTTTCCTTCAGTCTTCCAAAATAGTTTAAGGCCTTATTTTTTGTAGGGCCATCATGTCTCCACCATTTTGATTCGTTTCGCCATTTTGTTCGCGATCACATCGGCTCCTGGTCTCTGGAGAGTTTCTGCTATTTGTGCGACATCAGTTTTTCCGGACTTTTAGAAGTACTTATAAGAATTTCATCTGATCGGCTATATATGCGCTGATTAGTAATTTGACGTACAGTGGTTTTTTATTAATTTTATTTTGTGCTGTCACACTGGGACTGCCAGTTTATGTTGTACTCAACAGCAGTGATCCAGTTTTCGTGATATATTTGTTTCGACAGCTAGAAGTGTTCTGTGGACCTGGTGAGGGATGTGTGCCTGGTTGGAGCGTATTAGCTCGAGGGAGGCAGACTAACCTTCTTTTTGTGAAACCCACCTTCTATTGCAAACACATTTGTCTTATATTAGTTTGAACTTCTTGTTTATTTTGCTTTATTTTTTGTGTTTTCTTCATTATTTATTATTNTATATACCCGTATAAAATTTAGAACAGACCAAATTATTTGCTCCTAGAAGGATCGGTGAAGAACGGTGAAGACAAAAAGATTTTCAAAAGTAGCCCGAGTAACAAACGCGAAAAGCTTGATTCCCTACAAAAAAAATCTGCTAAAACTACCCATCTAATTATTTTCATCACAAGAACTAGGGTTTCAATGAACAGATGAATTTATATCTGCAATTATCTGAACTGCAATACTTCTTTAATTCCAAATTTGAATTGTTGTAGAGCATAGAAAAATTTTCAGGCATTACGGTAACCCATGAGATTTAAAAAAAAAATCTGATTGATAAAAACTAAGCGAAGAGAAGATGAAAATTTGTTTAGAGAACTATAAAGGCTTATATTTCTTATTGAAAAAAAAATAACACACATGATACTGTTATATATTTAGAACACTAGTTATATAAATGTATTTTAAGACAATCCGTGAAAACCAGATTACAGATGACATTAATAAAATAAATAAATACATTGTGAAAAAGGTCCACCGGATAAATAAAGTTAAACAGCATGGGATAGATGGGAAGGTTTATAATTTTTTCACAATAGGTTTGTCTTGATCCAGAGGGCTGAGGAAAATGTGTCCTTTGACAGGGTCTCAACCCTTATATTAAGAAAGCAATTGCAGGTAAAGTAAAAAATATTAGAAAAATTCGAGAAGCTTTGCTGATTGAAACAGCTACACTGAAACAGGCGAAAAAACTGTTAAAGATAAATAATTTTTGCAAACAAATGACTGTTAATGTCATCCTACATCAAAGATTAAACAGGTCCATAGGAGTAGTTTATCTTCCAGACTTTGATTTTTTGGAATATACTGTGTATGATTTTGGAGTATAATGATTCAGTGAAAACTGACATTGTTCTTCGCTACGTATATACATACACCATCTACAGAGAATATTGTTGCCAAGTAATATTAAAATTCAGGAGTAGAAAATAATTAATGTTAGAGCCTGTGGCCAGAAAGATTCTTTAATAATAAATTAGACCTTTAAATTTTCTACATTTTTTATATTTATTGTTATTTTAATTATGTTTGACATCGTTTCGGAATAAAATGATTATAGAGTATCATGTTTGCGTTTAGTACCATATTGTCTAAAAATAACTGTCTAAATGAAAAAAAAAACAAAAAAAAAAAAACTTTTATATTAAATTTAAAAAAACAAAACATGGAAAGCATGATCAAATCTGCCAAAAAATGTAGATCTGAGAAAGAAAGCTGAAATGTTACCAAAATTGTTGAATGAGGGGCAATTGGAAACTTGAGATATTATTTATATGTTAATAATAAATAGTTTTTAAAAGTAACATAAAGTCGAATCATTTTGTTATTATTTTTGTTCTTTTGTAACGTGGTCCTGTTTATTTCCGTTGTGTTGTTGAGAACACGTCCCACATTGGGTACTATTGAATAGTATAATATGTATTAGACTAAACGCACGTTCATTTACTTACCTATTTACTATAAACAGTCATGACTATTTAATCCATATTATGAAATATAGATTCAGAGTTAATGTGGAAGCCTAAATATATGAAAATATGCTTCAAGCAAAATACTGTGCCTTTGTTACACTTTGTAATACAGTTGTGTAGCCCAAGCAAGACCCCAATTAACAGGTTTCATTAGATAATACTACATTTATTTAGATAATAATATTGCCTAGAAATTGTTTGCTATATTTGTTTTGTATTCTATACTCTATGATTTATATTCTTTGGGATGTAATTATACATTCATGAATAGTGGAGCTTTGCCCTTGGCTGAGAGTGGGGGGAAGCTTTCGATATTCCTAGTATAATTTTTAAAGATATCCTTTAATATGCGTCTTTCGTTTAAATGTAATGAAGGATAAAAATTAAAATTGTCTCCGTATTATGTATATATAGAAAAATAGTTATTAACCTTTATTTTATGCAAAGTTTTTTTCGGGTTGGACCGTGTAAAGTTTTTGATGGTTGCCGAGCTTTCGCACATCCTGTGATGGCTTCTTCAGGGCTGAATAGAGAATGAGAGCTGTCTTCAAATCCAGGGGTATTTATACCCGGCGCTGTCCGGTCCTTGGGCGAAGCCTGTCTTCCCATGGGAACAATATGGGAAGACAGGCTTCGCCCAAGGACCGGACAGCGCCGGGTATAAATACCCCTGGATTTGAAGACAGCTCTCATTCTCTATTCAGCCCTGAAGAAGCCATCACAGGATGTGCGAAAGCTCGGCAACCATCAAAAACTTTACATGGTCCAACCCGGAAAAAACTTTGCGTACATCTGATGACTGTGGAAGCCTACGTGAACAAACCTTTATTTTGATAAAGATGTCGTTAATTACTCAAAACTCATCAATCGCACTAAGACTTTTTTGCCGCTATAGGGCTAGTGTTTTTTACTTATTAACCAAAACAAAATGTATTTCTATTTAAAAAAATTTATTCACACAATTGTTATATCATCCATACATTTAGAGGGAACGAATAATAACCCATAAAAGCGTAAATTACTTTTAAAAGTTGTATTACTACTTATAATATTAATATAATTCATTATAAATATATATCTAATTTAGAAAGTAATATGAATTTGGCAGATATGTGCGCGCGCGTTTGTGTAGGTAAAATAAATATCTTATCGCAATTTTCCTGAAATGCATACACATCTATGTGTACACTCTGCCATGTGCACTACCTAACAAATATGTATATTTCAAGTCAGTCTCTGCACAGCTTACTTGCCTCTCCCCGTACTTCCCGCTCAAAGACTAAGTTAGTCAGTTACACATGTAAGTTAGTTACACATGTAAGTTATTGTGTTTATTCAGGATAATTACGCTACAGATAGAGAATTTTTCACCCAAGCTGTAGCGCTTAAAGTCCAGATACTCGCCCCCACAATTTCCTCCTCCACTGACTTTGATTTTCTGATGTCCATTTTACATTACTTGCGGACAGTCTAAATTCATACTATATATTTTATATTTTATTTCAGTTTCTTAGAAAATGTATTTTAAATTATCAAATATCTTAATGAGGACTCCTAACAGCTGATTATTTTCTACATTTATTTCCTCATCTACTTTATTTATTCTATATTTCAGCCTTAAATTTGTATATCAGAGTATAATAAGTAATTTATTTACATATATTTTTTTAATAAATGGTTTTGGAGTTCAATGATCTTAAATATTAAAAAAATGTTATTTATTTTTTTTTATAAAACCATAATGAGTCTGCTTTTGAGTTATTGCACAGAAATTTCATAATTTTTAAAAGAACACATACATAATCTGTATTGGCCAGCTTGTAAATCAATACTTGTTCATCAATGCTCACGAGTATATCTGTATTTACAATGAAAGTTGAGTCAAAATGTTTCTTGTTATACCTAATTTAAAGATATTGATGAGTGTAAATATACCATCTTAAAAATTGATATAAAGTAAACCCTTCCTGAAACTTTTTCAAACCACTTTTAACCACAACTTTTTTACACCATATATGTACATATATATATATATATATATATATATATATATATATATATATATATATATATATATATATATATATATATATATATATATATATATATATATATATATATATATATATATATATATATATATATATATATATATATATATATATATATATATATATATATATATATATATATATATATATATATATATATATATATATATATATATATATATATATATATATATATATATATATATATATATATATATATATATATATATATATATATATATATATATATATATATATATATATATATATATATATATATATATATATATATATATATATATATATATATATATATATATATATATATATATATATATATATATATATATATATATATATATATATATATATATATATATATATATATATATATATATATATATATATATATATATATATATATATATATATATATATATATATATATATATATATATATATATATATATATATATATATATATATATATATATATATATATATATATATATATATATATATATATATATATATATATATATATATATATATATATATATATATATATATATATATATATATATATATATATATATATATATATATATATAT
>KZ807269.1:246475-272002 GCA_000696205.2 Oncopeltus fasciatus | reverse complement strand
TATATATATAGAACAGACAGAACTTTGTGTGGATGATGCTAGCGAATTACAATCACACTTTGAAAACGGTACTTATCTTGAAAAGAGATACAATATAATTAGAAGTAAATGCTTTTAATTTCTTTCATAAAACTAAAAATAATAATAATGAACACATAATAAACATTTACAAGACATTTGAAAGTCAACTATCTTAATTGTCTTTCAAAATCATTCAACACTGTGTTAATTTTTTTTATTATTCATCTATTTATTTATTTTTCTTGAAATCTTTATTTAATTAATTAATCTTAATGAAAAAAAAAAATTCAAGGCTATGGTGGGACTCAAACCCTCGTTACTACGTTTGCGATACGTTACTACCCTCGTCTACGACTAGTACAAGTCATCCCACAGTGTCAGAAACTTCTACCTAGATGTCTCCTGGCCTCCCATGTGTTCAAATTAATTTGTGAATTTTCGTCCCATTAAATATAAAATTTATAAAATATATTAAAATTGTTAATAACGAAACCAAACTTGTATATATGTGTGTGGGTCATTAGGAACTGCTAGTTCATCGCGTTTTATTTACTAATCAATTGATTCAATCCACATGATATACAAATTCTAATGAAGGATGAGGTAAATTTTACTTTCATCCATGTAATAAACTTTAGAATATTTTTTATCTCCCCTATATTTCCCTTTGGGACGAACTCAACATGCAAGTAACAGACATCTTTATTGCGCTTCTTTACTCGAAGTAAGTGAACTTGTTCTTGCAAAGGATTCAATGTCTTCAGTATTCTCGCAGGATACAGCGGAACCTCTTTGGGACTTCCTATGACCATATCTCTAGCCTCAAACACATCATCCCTTCGACTGTAGTCCTGGGAAGCAGACCGTTAACGGAGAGATAACTATTCACTTGCCGTTACCAGTTCACATGATCACACAGATTCTATACCTCTTGAATATTTTCTCTCTACAGCTAACATCAACTTAAAATTTTCACATCTTAATATAAAATAANCCTTCTGTACCAGGGGTTTGTGAATGTGATTTCAACGAAGCAAAGGAACTTAATAGTAATTATAAAGTCGAATCGGTCTTCTTGTTCGTAGAAATGGCAATATACCAACTAAAGAACAGGTTGCTTACCGTGGAATATCTTCAAAATATGGTGAAAAGCAGCACACAGCTACAATACACTTTTCATTTTCTTTTTATTTATAATTCAGATCTAAGAAAATCTACCGAAAAGCAATAAAACAAATCTTGTTTGTCCAATAGTGAAGCGGCGTTCCAAGATGAAATGCGAAACATTTCTGGGGCTAACATATCTTTTAAGAAATCATATAACACCAGACTCCACCATAATAAATTCCTGCTAGTGAAATTCCCCTCGCCCACTAGTCAAAATGCCTAGACAGGTACTAGACTGATTCCAGATGAGGTAAGAAGACGTCAGACCGAATATAAATAAAGAGACAAATGTTTATGTTAGGGAAGGACATACACAGCATCCTTAGATCTGTAGACAGAAGACGCCTCCAGAAAACATTTACTAAATTGGATTTTCCTGAAAAGGTAGGGAAGTTACATAGGTAACGTAAGCTAAGTTTCGGGTCACGAGGCAGGGAGTTATTACTGAAACAAATAATGTTGAATTAGGTTAGCACAAGAAGACTGCATTCTCTTCAACCTGGAGTTACCCTTTTTCTAAATTTAAGAAATATCCCCAAAAGCGCTAAAAGTTTAAAAATAAACGAATTTTAAAGAATATGTATTTTTTAAATTATCTGCCTTTTTAAATTATCAGGTAGATAATAAAAAAGATACACATTTTTAAAACATTTGTATTTTTTGGATCTACCTTAAACCAACCCCAACGAAAATACTTCCAATAATAATATAATAAAAAAAACTCGGCATTTAAACATAAACTTCTCTGAAGAATAAAGAGCCACAAGTAAGACGGGAGTTTGAAACTATAGAGGCAGAAGGCAAAAGAACTGTTACAAAACAGAAAGCAGTCAATCGGGCACGACATGTAGGAAAAAGATTACGATTGTCAGGTCAAGTGGAAAAAAACTAATCCATCATGACCACTGTTCAGAACAGTGAACGAAGCAGTGACTGGAACTAGATACAAAAGAAAATGGACTGAATGAATAAAGAAATACATTACGATGTTAAACGAAAGAAATTCAAAATTTATGAATAGTCTTATATTTATATATATTCATAATATAAATGATTTTTACAGATGATAATTTTTCCTAATCTACTGGGAAGGAGATGTTCTGAAAAACTATTTCAATTGTAAATACCGACGTAGTTTGCTTGATTTACTAAAAATATTTTTATTGACACTAACAATTTATCTATGATTCAGCTGTTGTTTTGTGTCATGGAGCATGTTTAGGTTTTTTTATTGGCAAAGAAGCGGATAAAGGTTTGTTACTCAGCAAAGAATCAGGTAATCTCTTCCGTGGCAGTAATGGAGTCTACGTGTTCTAATGGAGTCTACATGTTCTGTCATGACGGTGCTTAAATAAAATGAATCAAGTCCTCTCTGTCCCATGGGCAGTATTAGCAGTTGAGGAGGTTAGTACATAGCAGAAGGGAATCTCTCTCCCGCGGGCTTTAATGGCAGTCAATTAAATCGAGGGTTGACTAAGCAGGGAATCAAGTCAGTATTGGAAGTCGAGGAGGTCGGTACTTAACACACCTATGGATCAAGTCATTTCATCCGTTGGCAGTAATGGCAGTCGAGGAAGTCGAAACTTAACGCAACTATCAATGAAGTCCCCTTTACCATGGGCAGTATAAGCAGTTGAGGAGGTCGGTGCTTAAGACAGAAGAAAAGTAAGTCCTCTATCCCTTGGGCAGCAATGGAGGTCGAGGAAACCGAGGGTTAACACAGACTAGAATCAAGTATCTCTTCTCATGGTCAGTTATAGCAGTTGAGAAGTTACTTAACACAGCGGAGAATCAAGTACCCAATCTCACCGTAGGCAGTATTGGCAGTCGACGAAGTGGGTATTTAACGCATCTGGGAATCAAGTACACTCACCCGATGACAAACGAGAAAGTAGAGGCTTAAAAAGCAGGGAATCAAGTTGTCTTTCCAGTTGGCAGTATTGGTAGTCGAGGAGTTCAGTGCTTAACACAGCAGGAAATATAGACTTCTCTTCCGTTAGCAGTTATGGCAGTCGAGAAGGTCGAAACTTAAAGCAGCTGTCAATCAAGTCCCCTTTGCCATGGGCATTATTGGCAGTCGAGGAGGTCGAAACGTAAAGCAGCTGTCAATCAAGTCCCCTTTGCCATGGGCAGTATTGGC
Organism: Oncopeltus fasciatus; assembly: GCA_000696205.2. Classification (NCBI taxonomy): domain Eukaryota; kingdom Metazoa; phylum Arthropoda; class Insecta; order Hemiptera; family Lygaeidae; genus Oncopeltus; species Oncopeltus fasciatus. The sequence goes on along the minus strand of KZ807269.1, from coordinate 268,674 downwards.
AGTCGAGGAGGTCGAAACGTAAAGCAGCTGTCAATCAAGTCCCCTTTGCCATGGGCAGTATTGGCAGTCGAGGAGGTCGAGGCTTAACACAGTATGTAATCTTGTTTTCTTTCCCCGGGGCATTATTGGCAGTCGAAGAAGTCCCAGTAAGAATGAAGAAACAAAAAAAGTGCTTTTCTTGCGGTAAAGTTAATAAAATATTGTCAAAACTACTTTACTTTAAACTACTATATTTTTTAGTTCTCTGACTATTTATTTTAGAGAGATAAGTTTCTGGATTATGTTTGGTTTTTTAAAGATATCGTTTTAATTTGACTTTATGCATTTAAAAAAAAATATGAATCCAGCCGTAATAAAAAGTTTTTAGATGACTAAGACATTTGGCATTTAAATTACATGATCTGTGGGATTGAATATTTCAGAATGAATCCATCCCAATATCTTAGACACGTGTTATAGCTTACCGTGATCAGTGGAAATAAATGTTATCTTTGGTATAGCGAAAGAAAAAATAAAATATAGTAAATCATCTCTACAGTCGTGATTTAATATTTTGATGCTTCTTTTAATAAAAACTTTCCTGAAAACGGTCGACATTAATTTGTCCCTCAATCGTCGAGATGAAAAAGTCTAAGGCCGAGGAGGGGGGAGACATTGGGGGTAGGTATTTGAACTGCTTTGCCGATTTAAAGGAGAATTGGAGGGGGACTGTTGTAGCTACTGCTCTCTCACCAGTGAACGTTCGTTCTTCTGCTGATCCGATTCAGGAATCGATAGCTCCCGAACGAGTCCCTTCCCATTTCCTCAGAGTCAGCTTTATGCGGAATGGAACTCAAATTGCTCTTGTCCCGTAAAACCCCTCGTATGTGAGCAATCGCTCCTTCTTACGTTTTCCCTCGCCGTTCTCACTTTTATCTCAACATTGTGAGTAATTATCTCAATAGAAGAATGTGACGTTTATCGAAGGCTACTTAAAGTTTAAATAATTTGTTTTATCATTATTTAGTTCTAGGGTGTTTATGATTTCCTATTTTATATTAAAAATTATTTAATGAAATAAAATCTTGTAATAATACACTTTGAAGAAAAAAAAGCATGACTTTTTTACACTAATGTCAATACAATCGTAAATAGTACATTTAAAAAAATAGTAAATCTTTAACTGTATGCATTTTCGCCTATTAAATCACAATGTAACGCTAAAAATTTTCATTGAACATTTGCAATTTCCATCGGCAATTTTCTGACGAATAAATAGATGTATGGCAGAAACCTTCCATAACGAGTTATAAAATTATCCCCCAGACTTATCTACGGAAAAGTAATTTTTTGAATTATACAAATTGTAAAAAAAAATATTAATATAAATAAATCAACCTAAATGAAGAAAAATTAAATTCCTTTTCCATTACCACTTAGGGTTTATTGTATCAAATATTATTCTAGCGTTTGTAATTCCTAAAACATTCTGTCTAATAACTGTTTTTCAATTTTGTCAATAAAGAAATCACCGTTACAATAAATTAACTAAAAAATACATTAATTTTTAATTAGTAAAATAATTTCAATTTTAGACATAGTCAGACGTGTGTATGCTGAATAGAATAATGAAACACATATATTAATAATTATTCGATGATATTAGTTGGGGTTCGGTCAAGGTAGATCAACAAAAAAAAATACAAATTTAAAAAAAAAGTGTAATTTTAAAACGTTAATTTGCCAAAGTTTTGGCTTACATTTTAAGCCATCTTCAGGGTAGCCGATCATAAATTCGAGAAAGGACGTTCTGCTCCTATGTTCACAGTCATGGAAATGTTAACTTAGGGATAGGACATCCTTAGACTGCCCTGAAGATGGCTTACAATGTGAGCCGAAACGTTGGCAGATAATCTTTTTAAAAATTTAAAATTTTTTTTTTTTTTTGGATCTACCTTGACCGAACTCCAACTAAAATCATCTAATAATAGTAACTACGGTCAAAAAATTATCCATTTAAACACATATAATAATACACTTTTAGGCATTCAGGAAAAAATTAACATTAGGCAGGGTATAATGTCCACTTTAATATATACAAAATTAAATTTTTCTAAATAATATTTGACTTTTTTAGAAAAGTTTAAAACAAAATTTATTTTCTAGGCCTAAAATTATAAAATAATATTTAAAAAAACACAATAAATGTTGTTTTTAGTTTTTATTGAAGCATGTTGGGTACGGATATTGATTTAAAAAAAAAAAAAAACATTAAACCACTCTCTATGGCTTGTGGTCTACTCTTTTGGTAAAATGGTGAAATTACTTTGTGCTGGGGCAGAAAAAAAATCAATTTTTAAGAGGAGGTTAAATTACAAGGCATGAATATTCATCTCTTTAAGAGATGGAGAAACCTCAATATCTATGATAATGAGAAGTGGAGTGTTGATGAAATGTACGGAGAACAATAAATCCTTTTTAAAAAATAGTTTTTTATTCTTCTTTCTACACTGTATTTATTTTTACTGACTTCAAAAGAAAAAAAAACAACATTAAAATCCACCAAGAATTAATTTTAAAAGTAAGTTTTATTAAAATAATCAGAAGGAAAAGTAAATACCTAAAGTGAGCTTGTAGTTTAAATGCTGGCTGACTCTAGACTTATCTGGAGGACAGTGAGGGAGAAACGCCCTACTTCAATATATGCATTCCAACAATCACACTGAGTTTGCTTACTTAAATCTCATCAATTTCAAATTATAGAGAATAAATATACATGTAAAATTTTCATAAAACCGTGAGTTTAGCTTCTACTATAAAGAAAATTTGTATGGTTTCTATTACGAAAGTGGGTAAAAAAAAATCTTGATATGTATTATATAGATTCTATTGATAAACATGAATTTTAAATATTCTTCCTCCAAAAAAAAAAAGAAAAATTACATAATTCTTTTGAAATACCTCTTTCATTAAATTCTATTGAAAATCAAGTTACTTCTTTTATTTCTTTAAAAACGTTAAATTGAAGTTTAAAACATTGCTAGCTAACCGCTGAGCAAAAATTAATACTTTTCTCTATTGGTTTTTTGACCATATGAGAAACTCAAATTTTCGAAAAAGTTTTATTTCTTTTAATGGTTAAAATTGATAACCTCTGAGACTTATGATATAATTTACATGTAAGGATTTCTTAGAGCATTTGCAAAAGAAATACTCTATAATTTATATATACCTCCCTCTTTGAAACAACTAATGTAATTTAATATTTTCAACATTCTTACACTTTAATGTTAAATTTATATCAGTGCTAAAAATAATAGTGAAGTGGTATATGGTATATTAACTCTAATAGATTAATAACTACAACAAAATTTACATTTATGTTTATGCCTAGCCCTGAATTATCTATCTGTAGTTTCGCGTGAAAAGTATGAATTTATCTCCATACTTGCTTGTGGTCAGTGGAATGTCGAATAGTTTTTATTTTCAATTTTTTTTAATACTTTATTATTAATTACTTTCTACATGTTTTGTATCTAGTAATGTGCTGGTTAATAATCACAGTATAAATAAATACTAATTAAAGCTGAAAAATGAAATTAATAAATAATAGAAACAAATTATTTACTGGCCTAATTAACAGTAATCTTGATAAGTTTGGTACTAATTTTCGAACTGATTTGCTTACTTTATTACAAATATTTTACAACATAGCTAATTTATAAATGTAAAAACTTATCTTTTCAGTTGAAATTCTCAATTGAAAAGTGATTCAAAATAAATTTTTGTGAGTTTACTTTTAAAGTGAAATCGGTGTGAAATGCTTAAATTATTAACGAAAGAGAGAAATTTTCAAAGAAGTAAATGAAGTGGAGTGAATAAAAAAATATGTTAAAAAGCCTTGAAAGTGAATACTAATGAAAATTGTTTGGTGGTAACGAATGCCTTTCTATGTCTAATGGGACTTGACCATTCTCGTCCGGCGATTGTTTTCCAGAGAATTTGTCTCTTGCTTGTGAAGCCTCTTTTGGGTTCTTTGCAAATTTGGAAGATTCCCTTCTTGCTCTACCCCAGACATCCATAGCATAGAAAAGATTCAAGAGGCTAGAAAGCCCGGAGAAACCTTTAAAATGTATCAATAAGAAAGGGAATTGGTGAATAGGCTTTTTGAAACAGGACCGACCTTCCACTTTGGCTGATTATTCATTGTCTTAAAACCGATACTACTTGGTGATTTATTGTCACGTCGATATATCTGAGATAGAAATATGGGACAATTATTAAGATAAACTGTTCAGCCAAATAGGGCCCCCTCTCTAAAGGCAAATACGATCAGGAGATTTAAATATTTTTGGAAACTTAAACGAATCAAACATACAATATTGCCTATGAACGAAATACAGGAGTAAACTAAAAGGTTATTTCCACCACCAATGAATATAGAACTGTCATACCTTCCATTGTCCGTCTTCATTGGTTTGTTAATATGTCTTCTCCATTGTCTTGTGAAAGTATGCAAAGTATGTCATCTACGTACCTGTAGTAGTGTTTTATGTTGTATCTTTCTGTAAGGTTCTTAATGTGTGTGTCTTCTATGTGTTGTATAAAAGTATCCATTAGTACAGAGGAAGTTGGGTTTCCCATTCCTAATCCGTCTGATGGTCTGTAAAGTTTTTTGTCGAATAAGAAGTAATTCTGTTTCAGTATTGTTGAGGTTATGTCTGTCAGTTCTTCTATGAATTGTTCATCGTAAAGGTCCGTTAGTCCGTAGGAAATCTACAAAACAAGGACCGCTGACAATAACATTATAGAACGAACAACTCAATACACAATCTGACACTATATTTAGACCGCTATTGTTACTAAAACGAACATACAAACGTAAACGAACAGACGACACACAAACCGATAACAACGCAAAAAGACATAAGAAAACATAATCCATAGGCAGACACTAGCAAACACAAACACATTTAAAAAAAACTTTCGGAACACTTAGAACACCTCAACAAAGGAGATTACAACTAATCCCTGCCTCAACCAATACCTAGAATAATGGACTCTGACCCTTATAACTCGCACGTGTGACAGACCTTATCGCCGACAAAGCAACCGTTACAGCTTTACCTGACACACCCAACTNTGGGATCTGGAAGCAGAGTGTCTCCTATGAGATCTGGAAGCAGAGTGTCTCCTATGAGAGCTAGAAGCAGAGTGTCTCCTATGAGACCTGGAAGCAGAGTGAGTTAGGGGGAAACTGCATTTAGGTGATAAGGGTCGCGAGTCCAGGCGAGTCAGATTAGGGCGCTCGGGACTGATAAAAGAGGATTAGGGCGCGAACACAACCGCCCACCAAAAATTATAATAATTTTTCGAAAATTAAAAGCTCACAGACATAGAACAAATTTAAGGAATCACTTCTAAAATTAAGGGAAACAATAACTATTTACAAGGGGCTGGAAGCAATTTTACTAATCAGTCAGTAACGGGACCAAACTACTAACAGCTCTTCTCAGCAGCTTAGAATCATTTGTTCTAATGGAAGCAAAGGGGCGGCTGAGTTGGACTCTGATTGCAGGTAATGAAGCCATTTGGGGTTGAAACGGCTTCGCACGGAAGCGATGGCAAGTTAGACCTTGTCTTATAATTCGGCGCAAAAGACCGCGAACAGACATGATCCAATATTTAGTGCGCAACAGGGCCTGAACAGTATTGGGTCCAGAGTGAAGGGATTCAACGTGAAAGTGTTTGCATAACAACGCAGAGAGGTAAATGGTTTTAGGAAGCAGAATTGGATGCTTGGCGGATTAAACCAAAGAGGAATGGGAGAGCCTCCCGCCCACCTTGAGAAGCCCTTGGGGATCGAGGTACGGAGTAAGGGAAGCTAAATTCTTGGGAATTCGCTTCTTATCCCGCAATAAGGTGATTTCATTGTGAAAGTGATGATATTGCGTAACGTATACTAGCTTATGTTTAGCGGCATCCAACTCCTCAGAAGCAAGATAGCCAAGAAGACGCGTTGCGTTTAGTTTACGGGATCGAGAATTCTTTACAAAACGCAAAACATAGGCAAAAATTCGTCTGGCCTTACTAAAGGTAGAATAATGGGTAATACATTCTGCAAGAGGATTGCCAGGAAAGACTGCGACAAGAGATCTTACTTCAGGGAGAGATGAAATTTCATACTCTTCATTAAACTGAGAGGGATCCGAAGACAAAAATGGACGACCGCTAAACCATAGTCGCTTAGTAGAAGGTCTAAGAAACTCACCAGGCATAACGCCTCGAGAGGCGTGATCGGCAGGGTTCAGATTCGATGCAACATGAGACCAGACACAATTTCGAACGTTCTCAGCAATTTTGACAACACGGTTGGCCGCGTATGTCTTTAACAAGTAAGGAGGAGTCAGTAACCAAAATAATACTATGGTGGAATGACAAAATCATTGGATGTTAGTTAAAGGAGCAGAAAGTTTAATTTGAGAAGCAGATTTAACTAGCTCACTAAACAAAAGGGCTCCGCATAGTTCAAGACGAGGTATGGATGTAGTTTTAAGTGAGGCGAGCTTTGTTTTCGCCTTCCAAAGGGTTCTAAAATTACCCTTGAGGGTATGGGAGCAAAGATACACGGCAGCAGCATATCCTTTTTCTGAGGCATCAGAAACCCAGCTAGAGAGTAGGAGATGACCTTTTCAGTGGAAACCGGACGAGGTATTTTTAAGGCGGACATATCAGGCAGCTCTTGAATAACTCGACACCAGTTATTCTCTATAGTGGGGTGTATAGGGTCGTCCCAATCAACTTTGGCCAACCACAGACCTTTCATGATCCGCTTTAAATTCATAATGACGGGGGCAAGGAATCCAACGGGGTCAAAAAAACGCGCAATATAGGACAGTATATTGCGTTTGGTACATTTAAGAATAAATGGAGACACGAAAAACATAAAGGAATCGGTGGAAGGGTCCCACGTTAGCCCCAAAAATTTTGACTGTACTCTCCACTTTAAAAAAGTCGAATTTTGTTTCTATACAGTCGGAGGATAAACCTTCCAACACACTGTTATGGCTGCTAGAAAATTTACTTAGAGAGAAACCTCCCTTTTTTAAAAGTTCCGTCAATTGTTGACGCAACGAAAGAGCCGAATCAACATCATCAGCGCCACTTATGATGTCATCAACGTAAGTGCTACGTAGAAGGGTATCAAAAGCATCTAGAAAACAAGAGCCTTCATCTTGGACCAGCTGATGTAGAACTCTTATGGCTAAAAAGGCAAAGGGTGTGACCCCATATGTGACAGTGTTCAATTCGAATTCCATCACTTCAGATTCAGGAGAGGGGCGCCAATAAATATGTTGGTAACGCCGATCAGCAGAACACACCATTACTTGGCGGTACATTTTTTCTATGTCCGTATATAGAGCCACACGATGGAGACGGAATGCCATGAGAACCTCAGTGATGTCTCTTTGCAACTTGGGGCCGGGGAGGAGGCGATCATTTAAAGACAGACCAGATGAATCAGGATCAGAGGCATTAAATACAACCCTTATCTTATTCCTACCATTGGATACTTTAGTAACCACATGGTGAGGAATTATATATAAAGAGGGGGCAGGTGCGGGAGACATATGCCCAAGAGAGGCATACTCATTCAAAAATTTTAAATACGAATCATACTGGTCAGATTTCCTTAGCCTGGATTCTAATTTCACTAAAGATAGTTTAGACCTATTATTATTATAGTGCAAGGGGGCATCATCAGGTTTAAAGGGCAAGGAAACAAAATAGCGGCCGCTTGAATCTCTATAATGAGTCGATACGAAATGATCTTCAACTACTTGATCAAGGGGATCGATCGGTAGAACAGCACCAATATCTTCAATCTCCCAAAATCGCTTCATCACATCGGCTAACGGTTGAGTGGTGAGCAATATCTCATTGCTAATATTGTAAGAGGAGGCACTAGTTGGACCCAATATTACCCAACCAAAACAAGACAATATGGCAGAAGGATAACCTTGAATAGGGGATTTAGAGGTTTGAACCAAAATATTGGGGTAAAGGTCAGCTCCAATGAGCATATCAATTTCTGAAGGGATGTGAAAATTGTCGTCTGTGAGATTGAGACGGTTAAATCTATTAATTGTTTCATCAGAAACAGGAATCGTAGGAAGGGAATTCGAAATTTGCGACAAGACCAAAGCTCTAAGATTGAACTTATGATGAGAAATGAGAGACTTTATGAGACAGTTAACAAAACCCAGAGGTTGTGTATTAACTTGTCCTATACCGGAAACAGAACAAACAACAGGTTGGATTTTTAAACCTAACTTTTGGGCGCAAGATTTAGTTATAGCGGAGACTTGGGAGCCAGGATCTAACACCACACGAATAGGATGCAAATTTCTTTTTTCATTTTCAATTAAAACTTTAGCTGTTCCTAACAGCACTTGTTGGAAACATGGAGCAAGGTTAGAGTTTTGAAGATGGGAAGCGGTTTCCGTGAAGGCACATGATAATTCCTGCACCCCAGAAAAACCGGAGGCAACGGGTATGGCGGCAGACTCACTCTTAATGTTCTCAATGGGGGCAGAAGAGGTGGCATAATTACTCTTAATGGGCACAATGGGGGCAGAAGAGGTGGCATAATTACTCTTAATGGGCACAATGGGGGCAGAATGCAATGTAGAATGGTGTTTTCTTTTACAAATTCTACAAACATTTTAAGAAGTACACTGGAGGCGGGAATGGCGGCCAAGGCAATCAAAAGGATCAAATTTTAATTAATATCCACGGCCCGGTGGAACAAAATTTAATTAATATCCACTGTCCGGAGGATCAAACTTTAATTAATATCCACGGCCCGGTTGAACAAANTATACAAAATAAATATAATAAAAGGACAGAATACTAATAACCTATATATAATAATAATTGAATTCTTTACTTTGCTCCATTGGTTCCATGCCTATTATGTTGCACTTTCAAGAGCTTTAAACAAAACTCATTTATTTACAACCAGAAAATAATAACCGTTTATTTACACATCTACGATAAAACTAAAATTAAAACATTTACTACAATATAGCGATTGATATAAGTAATTAAATAAATTATGTGGATCTTTTTGATAATAATAGAGAACGACAAACTACGTTCATCAACAAACCCGTTTAAGGAAATCATTAAAGAGAAGAGGAAAATCACGAAAAAGAATCTTAATTTCTAAGAGTAAGCAAATATTTAATAAAGCAAATATTTAATAAAGCTAATGCCCAACAAAATATAAAATTGTACATCTTTGAAAAAAAAAAAAAAAGTTCTTTGTATTAAAATTAAGAACTATTAAAGATAATTTTAATATTCTTAAACAAGTAAAGAATAAATTAAGAATTTTATATAGTTATAGAAACAAAATTGTACATTTAACAAATACCTTCATTTTTGACGTAGGCGAGGCGAGTTGTCAAACGTTTTTCCTCGATAGAGTTTTATGCTTCCGAAGAGAGTTTTTTTTTAAAATACGCTAACTAATAAAGTACTGACAAGTCTTAAACTATTCAAGTCATTAGGATACTCTTATTTAGGCAAATTTATAGGGTTAATTGTGCATATTTTTGTCAGGTATATTTCTGTTTGAACTGAGCAAGATTTATAAATGTTTATTTCTAAAATCAGCTATTATTTAAAATATTGTATGAAGTTTTCCAGGATGATAAAGCTCATCATTCCAGGCCTCACTGAACACCCCAGATTATTACATAGTTTTACGTTTTAAATAAATGATCTTAGTTATTTTTTTTTTCATTATTATTAAGTTGAATATTTTAGAACATTAAAAAAAGAACAATGTGATGTTTTTAATAATTGATTCATTTCGTGAAATGAATGGCTAATTTTAGGCACTTCTTGTCAACATTATAATTCAAAATCCCCGCTAGTCTAGTCTAGGTTGAGTTGAGATGACACGTGCTGACTTAAGGCCCTTGATGAGTGCCCTCAGAGGGACGAGGGTTTCTCGCGAGAGATGATAAGTGACTCTCCTCAACAGATTAGCATTGCTGAAAGAGAGATCAGACCTTGCTCGGGGTGTGCTGGAGAGCCCTCGAGAGGCCCTCAGCCGTGCAGACACTCCAGCTCGTCCTCCTTCGTCATCCGTCTACCGCCCTCCCTCACACACTTATTCCCCTTTTCTTTTCAGACATTACCTTATGTGTAGAGTCTAGAGTAAATCAAAATAAATTTTTAAATTTAATTCAATTTTATTTATTTACATTATTATTGTACTCGGCCTTTACAAGACACACAACAAGCGCAAAATAAAATAAATAATAAAGTTCTTAATAATTTAAAAAAAATTCTTGAATGAATAATATTAATTCTTTACAGTAGCATACGCCATCAAGAAGAGTATTTTATTATATATAAATACATCATATTTTGAATAAAGTAACCTAANGCCCGGTGGAACAAAATTTAATTAATATCCACTGTCCGGAGGATCAAACTTTAATTAATATCCACGGCCCGGTTGAACAAAATTTAATTAATATCCACTGTCCGGAGGATCAAACTTTAATTAATATCCACGGCCCGGTTGAACAAAATTTAATTAATATCCACTGTCCGGAGGATCAAACTTTAATTAATATCCACGGCCCGGTTGAACAAAATTTAATTAATATCCACTGTCCGGAGGATCAAACTTTAATTAATATCCACGGCCCGGTTGAACAAAATTTAATTAATATCCACTGTCCGGAGGATCAAACTTTAATTAATATCCACGGCCCGGTGGAACAAAATTTAATTAATATCCACTGTCCGGAGGATCAAACTTTAATTAATATCCACGGCCCGGTTGAACAAAATTTAATTAATATCCACTGTCCGGAGGATCAAACTTTAATTAATATCCACGGCCCGGTTGAACAAAATTTAATTAATATCCACTGTCCGGAGGATCAAACTTTAATTAATATCCACGGCCCGGTTGAACAAATTTTAATTAATATCCACGGCAAGGTGGACCAAATTTTTATATGTATCCACGGCCCGGCGGAACAAATTATTACACACATATGTATATTAACATATTATTAACAGATATGTATATTCGTGGCATACATCAGGGTATCTTTATATTTTTCCATAAGTGGTATAATGGCATATCATAATTCATATTTAAAACTAATCAACAATAATTAATCTTAAATGCAGAATTTAAAAGTGGTCAGTACGCTAAGCAACTGACGATTTCCGATCGTCCTAAATAACAAATTTTTGAACAGTCATAATCGAAAGCCTATGTTGTTTAGCTTGAGAATTATATGTATGATTGTTAACAGTAACTACAACTATAGTGTTTTGGATGAATTTCATAATGTCTTTCTTTTTGAGCTAACATTAACATTATCTAGACTTTTCATTAGTATTATTGAGTCAATTATTATTTCACTAGATTGTCTATAAAGTCGGTGTCACTGCAGGATTTGACATTTGTACGACAGAGTATACGCACACTATTGCTAACAAAAGTTTGCATCAAGCAATGAGTAATTTAAAGACTTTTACTTACAAGGATCATAAATTGACATTGGCAGAGCTCGGATAACGTTCACCATTAATAAATTCAAATTCATTAATCAAAAAAATTATATCTCAGGGTCGTAACAACGTTTCCAATAAGCTATTTTCTATTTTCCATTTTATATTATGACTGTTTTAAAGAAGTCTATAATTAAATTAATAATTAGTAAATAATTAATTCTTTTGAACAATGTAAACAAGTTTACACTGAATAGATTGGTTAAACTTTCCCCACTAAACAATGGCCACTTTATTCTAGTAGTTATTTGCTTGATTGTTTTTGTACATTGATTCGTTTTGGTGAAGCTGTGACGCTCATTACAAACAAAACAGCAGTGAAAGTGCAGGCGAACGGGTGAAGAGCGGTCGCAGTTAAGTGGAAGTGTTCGCTTTGCAATTAAATAAAAGCAATGACCAATTAAAATTCTGCTCGAGTGATCTGACGAGGGAGCTAAAACCTACCTCACGCATTTAAGCAGGGGGTAATGAGTCTACGAAATCCAAAAGCCTAAGATAGGCTGTGAGTTTGCTGAGGGGTATTTTTCGGGCCTCTCAATCCTGGCGCTGCGGGTTCGAATCCCACAAGCTTTTATCGAGAAATAAATGTTTGTCCTGTGACTTGTATCTTAGAATAGGATGGCAACATGTATCTAGCCCCTCACAGGATGACCCTAAGTGGTAAAAAAAGGGAGGCTGAACACATAAAATAAAGTAAAAATATTCAGATAATTAAAAAACAGAATCAATATACTTATATGATATAGTTTAAGCGTGACTTTACTTCACATAATTTAAAAATTTTAATTGACACTTGGGCTTTTTTAGTGTCTTTTCATCATTCTGATATACACTGGCTGAGGATAAGACGTAGAGTCCCATTTAGGATTCCTCAGTGTGGAATATTGGGTTCGAGTCCCGCAGTATGTGGCTCTCACTCAGAATTGAAAGCCAACTTCAAAAGCGAAGTAAGCAAGTGTCATAAAATAGATTCGTTACCTCTACATAGTAGTACCTCTCTCTTAAGAAGCTGCTCGATAAATTAAAGTAAAAAAATAAAGTATGGCAGAGGAAGTAAAGAAATATGGGGAAGATTTGTTTTCCGAATTTAGTAAAGCATTGAAAAGAAAATATTAGACGTCACATTAGCTTATCTAAATTGTATTAAGTTTCATCAACCACGGATTATATGCTTTTTGGTCCTTCGAAAATTTCCTAGTATAATAAATGAGACAATACTTTCATCTATTTCAATGAAATATGTAAATAATATATTGGTGGTGGTTCACCAATCGCACAAGTACTCGATATTAAGGTCGCAGTAAGTGTTTCAAAAATTTGCACCAAGTTCACTATTTGTAGAAAAGGTCATAAAATAACAGCATCGTGTAAGAGATGAGAGTAGTAAAGTTAAACCCTTAAAGTGATAAAAAAAATATACCCACTTATTATTAACTATAGACTTTTATTTAAAGTTAAATATATGCAAAAATATAAACAGTATTAAATATTTAAAAAATACATCAAATAGGCCATATTTTCTATTAAATATCGCTATAATTCCTACTAAATACATAAAATTCCTAGTTTTTACATTGAAAAACACAAAAACCATTGCAAAAACTCGCCAATTCAACAAAAATTACTTAGAAAAATGATTTTTCAGGAGAAAAGATGAAAAGAAAAAATATCTCATCTAGACGCTGCAACAAAAAAACCGTGCAAAACCTTGATAATTTAGCAGATTCGGAAGAATTGGTGGAAGGGGTTGTTATGCAAACAAAAGGACAAAGAGAGATTTTTAGAGCTGTAAACTCTGCAATGTCTACACCAGGTAAAAATCGACCTAAAATAGTGATTACTCCCGTGTTTAATTTGTGATTCCTCGAATTGAATTTTCAAAGGGATGTTAAATAACTAGGAAAACTGGGATGATATAACAAATCGAACCAGGCAGAAGATCGCGAGAATGATTCTATAAATGAACCGTAGAAATTGTAACATAAAAACTAAATAACTGGTAGCTTAGCGCCAATGACCATCAGCAGTCAGCGCGCAATATTTTTTTTTTTTTAAAACAAGACAAACTGGAAGCTTGTATGTTGTACTATTTAAATATGGAAGGTAGCAACTCTCTGCCGTAGTACATCAGCTAGTTTTCAAGAACTGGAGAAAGGAAAAAGTCTCAGCTGGAGCAGTGGCTCAGCTGCTATGAAGATCATAAAGAAATATTCCGCTATTGAATGCGAAAATCTCTAAAGGCACCAGTCGCTCAAAAAATCCAAATAGAACATACTAGTGTTACCATACAAAACCCTTGGATGATAACCGGGAGGGAGAGGCACTTCATGAAGATGGCTTCGAAGCATCCTATGACAGAAGCTGTCTGCGGAATGTCCTGACTTAACTGGGTGTCTCGGGGATGTTGGTGAGAATGACGGGAGCGAGTATGAAGGTTTCAATACATCGGGTCCTGACACAGGAGAAAATTACTGAAGCGTTCTGTGTTGAATCAGGATTGCGACAGGGAGACAGCCTTTCCCCTCTGATATTCTACCTCGTCTAGGAAAAATTTCTCTGGGCAAAAGTTAGAGTGGGGATTGAAAAAAAAAATTGCACTAATGTTTGCCAAACGTCTGTGATATAGCAGCAGTAGGCAGCAAGGAAAAAAATACGTACAATCTAACCTTGATATAAGCGGCAGATTATAGTCAGCCGTAAATATGGAAAAACCAAAAAAAATATAATTACCATCCTTGGGCAATGAACAACCTTAAGAGGTCCCTTTCTAGCTGCCTTAAACCTGAAGGATCAGGTTATAGGGCGATTAACATCATGGTTATTACGCCCTGACTTTTGGGGTTTAAATCTGTTATCCATTGTTTTAAATGTTTTTCATTTTTTAGTGCTTGTTTAAATTACGTTATATTGTACTTGGTGTGCAATCATTTATATTCCTACACACACCTACACACAGACATACACAAATATAGATACAAAACCATTTTAAAAGCAGAAATATAAGTTATATAACTTAAAAAGTAAATTAATTTTAGTCTTGGATATTTCGTCTTACGGTTAACGGTTAGGGGTTCTCCACCGGTTCCGTTTGTTGTATGGTTTTAGTGGCACACATGGTATTCGATATTCGAAAATTATTGTTCTGTAATGTATTTATTTATTCTCTTATATATATATTTTTTTGTGTCGCACTATCGAGTTGTAAACACCGCTATTGTCACAAGAGTCACTAAAGATGAGAATTGCAGTTTCGTGTTTGTTGGTACCGTCTTGGTGTATTGCCTCTTTTATTTTGTATACTTTGTAGCTCTTTGTCATTGGTATCGGATGTAAGTTTATTTATAAAGTGGTTTAACCGCAGTGTTAAATACTGATCATAAAAATTCCATTCTTAAGTCTATATTACTTTTTTTGCGATATTGATATGATGACAAAACAGATAATTTCGTTTGAGCAAACTAAATTGAAAGAAAAAGATGTAAGATTTCATCTGAATATCAACATTAAATTGTTTTGTACAGAAGCAAATAATCTATACTTTATTGTAGGCATTATTTCTGGGAATAAATAAATTACACAACGACTACCTTATATATAATGATGTAAAGGCTTATATCGTTCGGATTTTAGATTTTAGAATAATAGATTAGTCGTTTATAAGTTAATTTTAAACACACCCTAACATTTAGTCCCTTCTCAACCTATTTTGAAGGCATTCCATTGGACAGTTTTTATATGGTTTATTATAATAATAAAATATAAATACATTTCACTGAAACTTCAGCAACATAAAGAAATAACTTTCAAAGTTTTTGGCTATTTCAAATTCGAGTTTTCCAGGGGATTATCTCATAAGAACTTTTTCTTAAATTTCTTAAGAAAGAAGAAATTTCTTAAAGGTGAATTACCTCAATTCTCCTGTAGTGCCATTCAGCTGAAAATTTACCGATGGAGCTTAACTTGTGGTCCTTAATTTTTAAAATTCAAGATATTCACGTTACAGTCATGAAACGAATTTTAAAAAATCAGTTCTTGGGTTGTACTGGGGTTATAGGGTTATAAATAATTCATCTTAAAAACCAAGGTAAATCAAGTAAAATTAATTCGATTGTAAACGATATTAAATGATTCATCATTTCGAAATATCTCATGTTTTAAATCTCAAATATGTCTGCCATTTTACTAAAATTTACATTGTTAACTTTCCAGAATAATCGCAATTTATTTTATTAGTTAGTATTGGCAGTATATGTAACACAGAAATCCTTATGTGAGTGCGTGTGTATGTCAGTTCGCTTTACAAGACACAATATATTTTCCTAAACATTTTGCTTCATGAAATTTGGCAAGTAATTCGTTATTGACGAAAATCAGACAAATTGAAATTACCTTCAATGCAAATTTTGTGTAAAAATCGTTTTTGATTTGTTTATAAATATTAATATAGCTGTGGTTTATTATCCCACGTAAATTTGAAACAATTAATAAGAGGGAATAGAATAAAAAATCTATCTGTCCCAGCCAGGACTCGAACCTGGATCTCCTGGTAGTGTGTTGGGAATTTAATAAGTTATCTGGTTCGTCCCGGTGGTGTAATGAAAACATTACGGCCCGGCATGCAGGAGATCCAGGTTCGAGTCCTGGCTGGGACAGATAGATTTTTTCGTTCTATTCCCTCTTATTAATTGTTTAAAAATTTACTTAATAAACCACTACCAAATAAATATTTACATTTTTACTTATTTTGACCTGATTAAAAAAATAATTTTTTTTTATTAAATAAAATTTAACCAGCATTTGTTTAAAGCTTCAAAAAAAATGGTAGGAATGAACAATATTTTATCTTTAGAAGAGGGCCCATATCAGAAAATTTAAATTTTAGTTTTTTGATATTGAAGATTTATTATCCCCGTTTATCCTAATAAACATTACAAATGGTAAGAAAGAGCACGTCACGCAGTAGCTACGTTAACAAAGCAAACTTCTCCATTTTCCAGTTCATAAATATAAATATATAGATTTACAAGTGATCTTTCCTTGTCATTTAACTTCATACACTTATTGAAATAACATATATCAATAAACAAATATCAGTTGAATTTCTTCAACGTGCTAACTCCTTCTCCCAATTGGTCAATTCACTGTATCAAACTCCAAATTTTTGTTAATTATAAACAAATCATATAGATTTCAATTATTCTAATTGAAAAAAAAAAACCTTTTTGTACTGTTATTCGTTATTTAAAGTAATTCCTACGCGAATTCTACTTCGCTTTTTAACGTGATCAACATTTTTGTTTACATTTAACATTTCTGTGACAAATAATAAAAAAAAAATTTTAAAAATGAATTACGTATTGCAGGAAGTAAAGGTCATTCCTTTTCAAGTAAACCTTAATCCCTAATTGTTTAATTTTACTCTGTAACTTCTAACTTTTTTTTTACCTATGAGTAAAACTGAGTAGACTGTCGTTAGTTCAAAATAAATATTACGACCACTGCATTAGAAATAAAACAAATTGTTTTATTCTATTCCCTCTCATTAATTGTTTTTAATTTCTTTTTGTTTTATTTCTAATGCAGTGGTCGTAATATTTATTTTAAAGTAATGACACTCTACTCTAGTTCTTTTAATTATTTACTACATATATTATCGTATGCATGAAATTCGTTTAAAGCGTATGCAATGACCTTCAAAAATAATTTCACTTAAAATTTGAGAAACATTTTTTTCGGAATATAATAATGCATTAACCAATAATGGCTAACTCAAACAAGGAACAAAAGAAACATGTTTATCCTAGAAGAAACGTTTACTATTGCGGTGAATACCACGGTAGAGGCTATCAGAGACTCCGTGCAGAACAATGGTGGGTATTACACAGGCGAGTAATGAGGACAATTAAAGTCGCCCCTCTTGAAGGCCCAATCCATCGGCTGCGTTTTATATCAGGGTATGATGCAAGCCCGCGCGACACGTCCTCGCCGAGCAGACAGGAAGTCCTAACCCGAGCCGGCAATCCTAACTGGCTCATTACCACTCATCGAAATGCCATTCAGACAGTTTTATATGCCACTCCACCGTCATCCTCACACATACTTATATCTATCTTTCGTTTGGCTGACCTCCTGTACCAGCCCGAGGGAGGGCGGGCACACTCCGCAGGGAACCACCCTATTCTAAACACCGATAGCACTGGACAAGGTTTTATTTATTGCTAACCACGGCGGTATATGAACCCGAGGCGAACAGTATGAAAACCCATAAAGATCCTATGAGTCACGACGGTGTTGCCTGACATTTAAATAAAATTCCACTCACTTCACTGATTTCAGACATTAGGGAACCTGTTTAGAAAAAACAAAAAAACCTTTAGATCTTTTACAGATACACACGGGAATATNCAGATATTTTATTTATTTATGATAACATTTAAAAGTGCCCAGAAAAATGTATTTGAATATTTAAAACTATCATTTTCACCTTCATGGAAGCTCTATGAGACGGATTATATATATATAGACACACACCCACTAGCACTTCAAAGTTAGCGTAGGGTGGGGGCAGAAGCAATGACATTACTCTACCAAAACTACCCGGTCAGGTATAGACAAGTAGGTATAGGTCTCTGAGGTTTGGCCAAGCGCTCACACTCCTACATACATAGGTGTTTATAATGCATGTGGGAGTGTGTAGAGGAAAAGTCGCTGTCATCAGGTATATTGTTCAATTTGTGACCGGTTTCAGTGAAGCTCAACATCATCAGACCTAAACATACATTGTCAGCCCTCCCCTCGCAAGTTGACTGAATACTGCATGTAAAAACGAGATACTTTGGGTATCTCCTTGACGACTGAGGAGAGCTTCATCTTGAAATAAGTATTCCGATCTTTAAATCTTGAGCTTCACAGTAGTAGAAAAACAATAAGGAATCAACGTGTGTCTGTGTATGTTTGTTTGTTTGTGTGTGTGTGTGTGTGTGTGTAAATGATAAATAACTGATTATCAAATGAGGAAATCCCCATATTAACTTTCAATATACACTGCATATAATAATTAAGCCAAAGTATATACATTAATTTAGCTAATAAGTACTGTAACTATAGGATAATGACATGTAATTATGTATTCAGAAGAAGTAAAAAATTTAACGAAATAGACTTCTCAATTATTCTTAGATTATATAAACTCATCGACTTGATTTATCATAATTCCATATGCAGAAACTCATCTATTGTGTATTAATGCGTGCGCTACTGGAGACATGCAGGTACACATGCACACATATACACGTATTTAACTATATTAATAATATGCACATTAGAACACCCAATATATTCTGAATCTCTCTCATCGATGTCAGAAATAGATAGAGGTACACCTGCCATGTTTTTCTTGGCTGCTCTAAGAAAATAAGGTCTATATTAAGAGTCCTGATATATTAACTAGGGCTGATATATTTAATAATAGAAAATTTTCTAAAATTAGAGCAAGAACTCTGTCTCATATTATTTACTATATTAAAGAACAAATTACGCTATACTAATGCTCTGTTATTAATACATTATGTTTTACATACATAAAACTAAAATTACATAAAATTTTAATANTACCATATTATAATAAATTATTTAATGCCCATTAACATATGCTACTGTGAATTATTTTTTTCTGTTTTTAATGAGTCATTCGGTTTCGTAACCGACATTTTGACATATTTAAAACAAAAAAAATGACATCAAAATTAAGCTTCACTTATGTTTAAAACTGTATTAAACTAGATAAAATTCTCTCCATCCCTGAAGTTGCTGTTTTACTACATATAAACTAATTAATATACAGAATAATATTAATATCATAAACAATATATAAAAAATGTGCAGTTCTTTGAATTAAAGAGTGTTTTGTAAATTTTTTTGTCAACCAATCTCTTGAAATTTTCGATAAGTGCATCTACTAAAGTTGTTTTGATTCATTAAAATATTTTTGTTTCTTTTTTTTATTTTTTTTTAACATCCAAAATTATTTACTTTTATGAAGTATAATAATACGTGTATACTCATATTTTAAACATAAATGAATACGACCTATGTTTTCACACATATACTGAAATACTCAGAAATACATAATAATACATACACAGGTACTTAATTATAAATCATAATAACACACATGCACACACACATATATGTGTGTGTGTGTGTAATGCATATTGCTAATATAAAAATGTTCCAAAATGGTAAGCAAGAATATCAACATATTTTTTATAAAAAACACATTTATCTTTGATTTTTTACTGATACAAAAAAAAATGTATTCAGCCTAGAGGGTCTATAGAGTACCTTCTGTTGTGAATATTAAAGCGGATAGGAGTCCACTAACCTATGGCTCTGAAACTCCCCACTGTCATAAGTAATATTATTATTACTATTATATCATTAATACATAATCTATAAGAAAATATTATTAAATAACAATAATTTCTTTCAAATGGTGGGAAAGTACATCATTTATGTAGTATATTATGCCGAGATAATATATAAATTTGGAATATCACGAAATCTTGAAGCAGTCCGCACATCGCAAAGTCAACTCCCAATAAATCTGAAATGTTTATTAATAGCATTTATAAATCATGTTTATGTAGGGAAATAAAATTGTTATAATCATTTAAAAGACAAATTAATAATTCCTAATTCAGTGGAAATCTAGCATAGTAATACTGTTAGTCCAAAAAATGCATTAAACAATTGGTAAAGTTTAGGGATTTTACAAAATTGTATTAACTCAGAAATAGTAAAATTTTTCCAATGAAACAATTTTGTTTTTTTTTTAAATGTGAATATAGGAGGTCTTTCAAATAAAAGTTAATGACGTAATTTCATAAATTAATAATTTGTCTTAAGGACTCTACTTAAACTTAAATGTTATTTTAAAACTTTTGAAATTTGTTAAGTGTTTTTCTTTTTAAAATATTCTTTTTTAAGTAAAATAAAAACAGCTTTGTGCAATTGTGTTCGGAAAATAATTGTAGTCACTTTCTTTAAAAAGTAATAAAACGTTTTATTAAAATAATTAAAAACATTATTTCTTATCATTCAGCAATTTTAAAACGAATATTTTAATCTAAGAAAGAAATTTAAAATACATTATTGAATACACTGTTGCTGTATAAAATATACAGTTGCAGAATAATTCTCAAAGTTTTTATTATACACACATTTCCTTTACCAGCAATAATATATGAGTTTATACATACAGGAAGTAAACATATGTACTTATAACTGCTATTATATTTAAATTTGATATACGGAAGGGGAATTCAATGAAACAGATTTATAAAAGAATTCGTTGTAAAAAAAAAAAACAATTTTTGGGAAGAATCGGCATCCCTTACTCTACCACTCTCAATCTCTCGCTCTCTCTCCCTTTTCTTTTTCTCTCTTTCTATTAAAGTGTGTGTGTATCCGTTTGGACAAAAGAGTATTTATTTGGACTTTGAGATGTAATTCTAAAGTTTTATTGGAGATTGGCATTGAATCCAAGAAAATTATTTCATGAAATCCACAGAGCAAGGAAGTCTAATACTTTTGAACATGTTAGTAATATATTCTCATAAATAAATACATAATTCCACCACCATAGTATTCAGAGAGAAAAAGTAAGCGAAAATGAAATTCATAAATCCTTCTAAATAAAATAAAATTGAAGTTTGGTCCAAATTTTGATAATTAAACAATTTCCCCCACTATTTACCTTTTGTAAATATTGTTCCGAAGGTTTGGATTACATAAGCCCTCATTAGGGCTATCATGAGGGTGGTAAGAGAGCTCTTGTCCCCCTCAAAATGAAAGTTAATATTTGTAAATGCTCAGAAAATTTTGTTTATTTTATCAACATATTGACCTGACTCAAATTACCTTTTCAATCTCCACGGTCAACATCTCAACACAAATTCAACACTTTCATATCTGATTGAACAATTCTCCGTTTTATAACAGTGCTAAAGACTAGTTAGTCGATACGCACATTTATATTTGTATTGTATACATTCATAATCACACCCTTCTTACCACAATCCCCCCCCCCCCCAAATGTCGTTTGCTCTGGAAGCTGAAATAGCGGCATAGTATAGAATAAGTTCCTGTGTAGTTTCCTACACAAGACATATTTTCTAAGTTCATTTCTGATTTAACCCCTATTATTTATGTATTAACACATCACACGGTCATTTTCTACTCAATCCCCTATCCATCTGAAAATAATAAATGTTTGCAATAGACATCAGACTGTTTTCATATTGTCTGATTATTTCCTACCTCAAGTCTTGGTTTGAGTTAATGTTTATAAAATTTACAAACAACAATCACAAAACACTTGTACATATCTAAATATGAATTTATTAGGTATCTATATTTAACATTTATATTTAAAACTGATTTATAAATATATTAGAGGCATAAAGTTATAGGACGTTATAATATTATCTCTTACTTTTTTTACTGTCAGATATGAAGCATACTAAGATAAGTTGATGAACCTGTAAAAGAAAATAAGAAAATAAGAGTAATATTTAGTAATTAGTAGAAAATAATTTTCTATAATGATT
>KZ807269.1:233276-246443 GCA_000696205.2 Oncopeltus fasciatus | reverse complement strand
TATATATAAATGTATTGATTTAATTGATTTTCTTGATAAGATTTAAGCTTAACCCCTTTGCTACAGGAATATATAAATGAGTCCTCAAGATGCGTACCCACGCGGGGGGTTGTGGTAATGAGGGGGTGGAGAGGATTGTCAGACGATACTTAATTGAGTATTCGCCAATAATTATATTTCTAACTTAAAAATAAAACAGCTCTCATGTCTTACTTGAGGCATCTTATTTTTTATGAAGAAAGAAATGTAAGTATACATAAATATTTTATTTGGTTGTGGTTTTTTATCCCACGTAAATTTTAAACAATTAATGAGAAGGAATAGAATAAAAGTTTGCAAGTATACATGTTTGAATAAAACGGAAATATACGTTTGCTGTTTTATCACGATGATATTCTAAAAAAAGTCATCCCGACTAGAGGTTGGTTTGATAGAATAACTTCTTCCAATCACCGTGTAATATTAATGTTCTTTTTAAATTTATTTATTAGTCTTATTTAGGTGTAATATTTTTTTCTGCAAACTAAAATGTATTAGATTTATTTTAAACTGCTAATAATTAACTAAATTAAACACATAAATCAATGCTAATGTGTTCATTTTAATATCAGCCAACTAATTGTTCCCTTAAATTGACTTTCATTCCTTTAGATAAGAATTTGTTTTCTAAATTGTAAATTCACATTTATTTATTTTTCCTTCTTAATATTTAGAGGTCCCTTTTTCCTGTTTATATATAATGCAGCAAACTCCCGATTAAGCAAAAAAATAAATAAATAAAAAGAATAAATTAAGTCATAACTAGCTTTGGGTTTAATAGTACAATCTTCATCGATAGAGTGCATTGTAGGAAAAAACAGTGTTAGGGTGTACACTCTACCACAGAACAGTTATAGCTGTTCATTCGGGCCACTAAGCTTTCTCTGCACGAAAATCGTGTTCGGTGTCACAGGTATAAGTTAACACCTAGCGTATGATCTGCACTTAGATAGAGCAAACAAACGATAATCATAAATGTAATTCATTAACATACTTAATCGTTGATTGAGCACTATTAGCGGACATTAGATTATCTAACGCGATTTAACGACTGAAGTATTGAAAACACTCTCGTCATCTATATTTTCACTAATTAACGAGCTTCGACAGCGAAAATATTTACTACTTTTCAGTTGTGACTTGTGCCGTTGAAGAAAGAGTTTTTTTCTTGAGCTGAAGAATGACATTCGAACGTGACCACGATAGGGAATGTAACACTCTCACAAATACAATACTTTTAATGTTAGATCTGATCAGTTAATGACATTATTTATTATAGTATTACATCAACAATTGTGATATAAGAAAATACAGTCGATTATTGGTATTCTTCAGTTGCTACATTACTGGTAAAGTAATTAAAATCCAAAAAAAACCTCTTGTCATTTGAATAGTGCATTTGTATTTTCTCTGGAAAAAACTTAATTCGGAGATTATCTTGTATGTTAATAGTATGTAGGACTCGCTACATATGTATATATGATACATTTTTTGTATCATGAGTCAATATAAAGTGGTTTGTGAGCGAAGGCGTAACTCTGCAGAGGTAAGAGTCCTCGATGAAAGAACCTCTGGCTGACATTCCTTGTGGACTTGAGGACTATTACTCTTCAATTAGGTCCTAATCAAATGCAACATATAGGAATTTGACTACTCAGAATGAAATGTTTAAGGCAAATTTAACCCAAGTATTGTTCTTTTTAATATACAAATATAAATATAGATAGAGAGAAATAATTTAGGCATAATTTAAAATTGTTTTTAAAAAATTCATGCTTTAATAAATCTTTCCTTGTGAATTTCTCGCATAATTCTAAAGTTATTTTTTCAATAAAAGAAAACAGGCATTTTTTAAACTAGGATTATGGATTTATGGACAGTTTTAAGTTGTACACATTTGTTATCCACATTGTTAATAAACAAGGAACTTATACTTCATGCCAACATCATCAACTCAAGAGTTTACATGAAGAGTAAACTTAAAACTAATTTTTTTTTATAGAATCATTCGTTTTTCTTTTAATTGATGGGAACTATTTATTCTATTCAGCGATCTTCTTCAGATGGGTCGACTTTCTTGACGTGGAAATTATACATTGTACATAGAATTGTTTACCGAAGAAACTTAGCTTTAAAACAAACACCTGATTCATTTATATACAATCGTGATAACTGTTTTTTAATGCTTTTAATCAATGATGCTCTTTGAAGAAAGCAAAAACAGAAAGAATAATGTACAATAACATAATTTATGGTGTAAAAATGTACTCCCTCTCTCTCTCACTCTCCCTCTCTCTCTCTCTCTCTCTCTCTCTATGTATATATATACAAACATTGATTGTAACTTGTATGCTGGATACCATTTATTCTGTATTTTGAAATATCCATAGCTGAAAATTCAGTAGTGTACACCTCACTATCATCAAAAATTTCCTCTACTCTGAATATTGATTACACTCCTTCATTTGTCCCACTTCAGTTCACATACAAATAACATCATGGTAATTAAAGGTCATGCAATTATTAGCAGATTTACAAAGCAGATGAATTTAAAAAAACAGTTAGCTCCAGAATGACAGTATAACTGAAAGAACAGTGCTGAAGCACTGCAATAACAATAGAATCCCTCCCTGAGGTAGAACTTTATGAACCATACTTAACATAACTAAGAATTCTTGGGCTTAGCCTGTGGAGAAACTCCTCACTCATCCGAATATTGAGAGGAAAAGATTAAAGCACCTAATATTTTTCCTAGAGCATATATTTTTATTTATTTATTAATGATTGAAATCAGAAAATCTTGTGTTAATCTATTTTCTTAAATTGTTATGGAATTGTTGTAAAATAGTAATAATAAAAGTAACAGAAAAATAATAGATAATAGAATAATGCACATAACCATAATTGTTTTCATCAAACAATGAATTTAATTACGTGTAAATCATGCCAATGACATCAGGAGTCAACAAGCTATGAAAAAAAATTTATTTTAAATATGATTTAAAAGAAAAATTAATTTGAAAGGTGTAGGTAATTTTGTGAAAGTATGTCAAATATTTTTAATTTTGGGTTGTCTCTTGATAAAAAAAAAATACTAAGAATTTAAAATCAGTATTTAAACACTTTAAAAAATACTTCAAACAAGTTTCTATATACATGTCCTTCGTCTTAGGGGGATAAAATATAAAGAATAAAAGGCATAGAAAGTCATTTTCTTTTGTTTTTCAAGAAAGAAACAAAAACAAGACATTACTAGTAGAATTATTATGAAATGTTTTTTTTGTTGGGGTTCGGTGAAGGTTTATCCAAAAAAATACAAATTTTAAATAATGTATACTTTTTAAATTATCTGCCAACGTTTCGGCTTACATTGTAAGCCATCTTCAGTCCTATCATGAAGGCGAGAGGGAACTTTGTGTCACCAAGATCCCATTTTCATAACCTCATTTTTAAAATTTGTATTTTTTTGGATCTACTTTAACCGAACCCCAACAAAAAAACATTTAATAATAATATCTACGGTAAAAAAAACTCTCCATTTGAACATCTCTAGTAGATTTTTTAAAATCAAATCTAATATAGTCTCACATTTATTATGTAACAAATAGTAATATGTATTTGAATTTATTGAGTGAAAATTTATGATAATGATTGAAGAATTCTATAATAATATGGTTAAGTACATACAAATTAACAAAAAATCTTTGTATTTGGCAAGTGTNTTACAACTCTCATTCTCTTTTCAGCCCTGAAGAAGCCATCACATGATGTGCGAAAGCTCGGCAAATAACAACAATTTGACACGGTCCAACACGGAAGAAGAAACGGTAAATACATCTGACGACCGTCGAAGCCTACGTGAACAATATTAAATATTTATCTTTTATTCTTCAATGCTCAAAATTTTAGTTTGTGACTCATATGAGATGAAATGAAAAAAAAATTATTTTTGTATATCTCTTGTTATCTTTTCTCTAAGCTTTTAAAATTATGAAATATACATATTTTATTTTCTTACATTAGTTTCTCCTACCTTCTCTGTGAAATTAGTACTCATTGGTTTCGTATTACGATTTTATTATTACGTACTTAGGAGTTGCAGTAGAAAAAAGAAATATTTTCATTAGTAGGTAAATACTTTTCCAATCTTTATTGGAAATAAAATACAATTATTAGTAAATATAACCCTAAAACCCAGTTTGTTTCTTGATTGAAAGTATACAAATATGATTTAACAAAATAAATATTGTATAGTCTGCATTGTACATTATCTATCATGAAGGCCCATTATATCTGTGCATGAATGAATGTTACACAGTCAATTGTAATGAACTACTTATCACTGTTAAACAATAAAACACGAGCTATGGTTCAAACAGTTTCTTTTGAAATTAGTGTGACGAATGAGATAAAGGTATTTTAAAGGTAATTGTGGAATACAAATACAGCCACGATATTTATTTTATTAATTTAAAAAAATTTAAACATTAAAATACATTGGTGTACATAAGAGAGTATGCATTAATGTGTTTGAGTGTTTGTGAATGAGTGGCTTAGTATGGTTATTATATAACACTCCTATTGCTCATGCTAGCCTTCAGAGGAGCAGTTAACTGAGCCGTTAAAAAAAAATGCATTTTTTGCTATTATTTCGAGAAGCATTAGCACTAGAAAAACTGCTTGCAGATGTAATTTTAGATTGAAGTTCGGGGTATAAATATGCCGGCCGCCATGACGGGTTGACGTTAGAGCTGGTAGCGTCGCTCCTGATCACAGGAAGCAGGCGTCACCGAGGCTAATTGGCCACCTTAACACTCCTCTCCGTGTATGTGTAATTGGCCACGCTCTCGTTGGTGCATGTGTGTGTGTGTTTATCCGCTAGCCGCTCGTTCCCGCCACAACTCCAGCCTAGAGGTATATACATAGAAGTGTCACGCAGGTGGTGGGGGGTTCAGGGCTGTCAGCCTCACTATTTTCGTTCTGGCCTCAGTGTCAAATCTGCTACGAGCGTCCTCTCACTCCCTCTCAGTACATGTGCACCCACCAGCTGATCTCTAGCGGCGACCACATCACAGCTGTCAAAAAGTAGCGGTCATTCGCAAAACCAATGCTTTTCAACATAGGTTTATTTTGTAAAATGTGTTTACAGATGTTTTCTCTTATCATACATAAAGAAAATACATATCACAATTTCAAAATCAAACTATACCNCTGTATTAAACTAGATAAAATTCTCTCCATCCCTGAAGTTGCTGTTTTACTACATATAAACTAATTAATATACAGAATAATATTAATATCATAAACAATATATAAAAAATGTGCAGTTCTTTGAATTAAAGAGTGTTTTGTAAATTTTTTTGTCAACCAATCTCTTGAAATTTTCGATAAGTGCATCTACTAAAGTTGTTTTGATTCATTAAAATATTTTTGTTTCTTTTTTTTATTTTTTTTTAACATCCAAAATTATTTACTTTTATGAAGTATAATAATACGTGTATACTCATATTTTAAACATAAATGAATACGACCTATGTTTTCACACATATACTGAAATACTCAGAAATACATAATAATACATACACAGGTACTTAATTATAAATCATAATAACACACATGCACACACACATATATGTGTGTGTGTGTGTAATGCATATTGCTAATATAAAAATGTTCCAAAATGGTAAGCAAGAATATCAACATATTTTTTATAAAAAACACATTTATCTTTGATTTTTTACTGATACAAAAAAAAATGTATTCAGCCTAGAGGGTCTATAGAGTACCTTCTGTTGTGAATATTAAAGCGGATAGGAGTCCACTAACCTATGGCTCTGAAACTCCCCACTGTCATAAGTAATATTATTATTACTATTATTATTATTGATATTTGTATGTCCTTTAATATGTATGTACATATATTTATAAGTGTGTGTCTGTGTGTATTAAAGTATGTTTTTATGTAAAAGAGGAGAAAAAATATATATTGAACTTGCTGAGAATAGCTTTCGCGGTGGGGATATCTATAAATAACGCTGTCACTGAGGAACTCCGTGAATCAAGCGATATTATCTTGCTACTTATTATTTGTAGATGGACTGTCGAATGCACTGTAAACTTCTCTCTTTTGAATTCTATCTCTTCAATTCCATAACGATGAAATAAAAGTTAATTCGGCATGTCGTATTTACTATTCACTTTTTTTTTTTTTTTAATTTAAAAGATAAATGCCGAGTTCCAACGAGCAAAAAAATTCAGTAGCTTTTATGTTATAAAATTAAAATTTAGTATTTAGCAAAATATACCTACTTTTTAAAGTTCTCTGACTAAATTCTTAAATTCATATTAAATAATAAACATTTAATAAAATAATAGGCAAATCTAAATTGAATTCCAATATCTTAAGCTATATATTAGGCCCACTTCAGCGAAAAAACTTTATTAGTCGCACCTGACAAATCTGGTATTCCCCACTCCTATTGACGGAATTTTCCTAATAAAGAAATTAGGCTTTTATTTACATTTAGAAGCGACTTACTATATTCCATTTGGAAAAAAAAAAGTTTTGCACCTAAACAGTTTTAAAGCTGACAATATCCCCACAAATACCCACTAAAAATTGTTCTACCTTCTCATTTAACTCCTAAAATATTTCTTTATGTGCAAACAAATTTGTAATTTTTGTCTTTTTCTTCGCTAAAAGCTGCTGAAAAATCAAACCTTTCCATACTCCTTTATAAAATTTCTGGTAATGCCCAATTCTATTGCTCCAAATTTGCTCTGTAACGAACTCAGTTATTCATTCTGAATTTAAAAGCGACATGGTAATTTTGTTGTCTGTAGAGCCATGTATACACACTTAGAAACCCAGACACACACACACATATTATATATATATATTACCTGCTTTACATTTTTGTAAGTTCTCGACATGTTCAATTCTTATGGCATTAATAAGTATATAAAAGCAGATGATTTAACCATTGTCAAAATCTTTGTTGCTGATTGTCATTGTTCACTAATTATCATGTTAAATAAAAACAAAGATTGTTATATATCTATCTATAAGGAAATATATTATGAGGGCCAGAGGTCCTGTAGAAAATTCACAACACAAATGTTGAATATTAACTCTTCAATGTTTTATTACAAAATAATTCATAAGTGACAAGTCATATTCTTTGATTCTCGGTCCACTAACAGCGTGCTCTGTGGATTCGGGTCACATCATCAGGCTGTTTTATCGAAAATAAAACACCTGCCCAGTTCTGTGGGATCCAAGGACTCTTGCCAGAGCCAAGTTGAGCGCCCGCTAAATGGGTAGAAATGAAATATGCGTTTGGCCAATCAGACAAATTTACACTTTCAATTAATTGTCATACTTTGTTGCAAAAAGCAACTCAAATCATGTAAATGGGTTAAACATATTAAATATAGAAATTTATTTTGGATATAATGCGTAAAAATAGACTAAAATTAAAATTTATAATTTCCTGACTTAGCTGACTTTCCTTTGGAAAGTCATTTGTGCCAGTACAAGGATTATACAAGCATATGATTAATAGAGAAAACAAATGGTAGTTGAATGTAAAATGTTGTAATGACATAATAAACCAAATGTATATCCGATCTTACATGATTGGTCCCCTGCCGCCTCTAATAGCAAAGGTTACCAGAAGAATTTCTTAGATTCTTTTTGGCATTTCTTTGGGACTCATCCTAGTAATGTTGGCACACCTATGTCCTGAACATCCCATAATGCTCCGTCTTCTTTCTTATCATCCATATCCTTTATTAGCCTATACATCTGCGCTATATTTCTTCTAGGAGATAGATCTATAATTCCTCTTATCACTGGCATGGATATATGCATACATTATCGTATTTAACAGGTATTGTGCATATACAGTTTTACAGATCAGAATTAGGTTCTATATAGGTTGAAATTGGTCTTCCAAGAAGCTTGTTCCTAATCTGCTTAAACAAACCAAACAGGCATTGGTTATCTGATGCAGGATTTTGATAGATATATTATTTGTTTCTGTAATCTGAGAGATCCAAAATAGCAAAATTCCTCCTCCTTCTCAAAATTCAAGAATCTATGATTCCTTTTCTCACCACTTGTTTTGTTATCATATATACCAGGATATATACATACATATAGTATATGTGTGTGCACGTGCGTGCGTGTGTGTTCGTGAGCTTTTATACCGGTGAAGGAAATGGAGCTTATATGCGATATGATTCGCTATTGTAAGATACCTTGTATAGTAGTCCTCCCCCTATTTAAGATTGGNTATATATATATACTTGTTTCTTCTCCGTCAACGCGATAAAAATATTTAGCTTACGTTAGGTTTAAGAAGGAATCATCCGCATATCCGAACAGCTGTGCTAACCTGTCAAATATTCATTTATTGATTCAGGACACAAGATTTTAGAATGCTTATTATTTCTTACTGCTTTTTTGGAATGCTTGGTTAGAAAGGAGTCATACTTCTCGATTCTCGATCTTTTCCTCCAAATCCAGATTGAGCCATCTGAATATTCAGAAGATCACTGGCTCTTCGTTGAATCATTTCAACCATATTGGTCAGAAGAGTTCCGTCTTATTTCCTACATGGTTAGATCCTACGCTCAAATAAGACTCTCCCATTTATCACGTTCTATATGATGTTTCTTTAATCATCGACAGTCTTTTGGTTCTCAATTTTTTTTCTTTCCTTATTCTCCGAGGATTTCTTCATTTCCTCTCTTACTACTCTCTTCTCTTTTTATTTTCTAAACCATCAACCCTTCCTAGAGAAATCTGAATAAATAAATGGCGTACTGAATTTAATATAATTTGGGATGCAGATACTATATGTTCTCGAACAGGTTTTTATTTCTTAATTAATTTTAACGGACTTTTAAAGGTCTCGAATATTTAAAAATGCTCTAATAACCAAACCAGTACACCCACCGACCTGGTTTAGTGTGACTATGATAAATTCATCAAATGTCGATGTTATTTTGGTCTAATAGTTATAATTAGTTAAGGGAGGCAGTCTAACAAGATTTATTAATAATGTGCGTATTACTTTATTTATTCATAACTTATTATAAAAATATAAACATTTGAATATGTCACTGCTGCGTGTCACATTTGAATTTGATTAAGGGAGTCTTAAAGTATTTTAGACAGCGCTATAATTTTATTTGTTAAGGAGAATTTATTCAATGTACTACATACCAATTTCTGCCTGCTAAGATTATTGGACAATAGTTGATTATTACTATTATTATTATTGATATTTGTATGTCCTTTAAATATAAGAAAATAATTTTAAGTTGAAAGGGTTCGCCTAAATCAAATTTTTTTACTAAATAGGCTCTATAGTCAAGGCACTGTCAAGGTGGAAATTTTATTATCTTGAGCAAACAATATAGCTGAAAGCTTAGAGAACGTTTAAGAAAACATTACTCAATGTAATTAGTAGATGCTTTATTTGTTGGGATTCTGTCAATGTAGATCCAAAATGTACAATTTTTAAAAAATGTGTGTGTTTTTAATTGGAGCCCATATTCATGACTCTCAGTCATCATTTAGCTACGAAAATGTGATCTTAGAAACAGGATGTCCCCTTTCGTCTTCATGATAGCCCTGAAGATGGCTTACCATGAAAGTCGAAACGTCGGCAGATAATTAAAACCATTTGGATCTACCTTCACCAAACCCCAACAAATAAAACATCTACTAATTATCACGATGGTCAAAAACTCTCCATTTATTACTCCCTTTAGTATGAAGGGACATTTTCAGGCATCTCCAACTGATTAAATACAGTTAATCAGTGACACTTAGGCTTTATAAGTACTCCGCGATTTGTTTAAATTTATAAAAGTTTTTATATATCTTGTTTATCAGATTTCCCAAAAAAAAAATAAAAATAAAATATGTAAAAAATATATATTTAAAAGATTTTACAAATAGAAAAAATAGTTTATATGTACTACTGACTTTAGGAAGTAAAATAACAAAAAAATTAACAAAATAATCCAATATACACAAACAAGTAAAGGTCAATATCATATTTATTGTGTTTTCTACAGCATTTTTTTAATGTCTCTTTATGTTTTAAAAGCATATGAAATTATACTTTATATTGATTAAACATATTCAAAAGAAATTTGCTTCCTAAATGAATTTTAGAATTATTTCTCCCTAATATTGACCTCATGATTCAGTCAGTGATGCATGATTTATTTCAGAAATACTTAATGTATAATGCATACAGTTTAGAGAAACAACAATAATATTATTAGGCATCGTCTGGCGAAATGCCAGAGGGTGGAGAGTTTGCTTAGTAGTCCGTTTAGTTCTACCCTCGTTCAGTCCATAAATATGCCTGAGGGGATGTTGAAAATAAACTAATTACCGAACAAGTTGCTGTAATAAACTTATATCCAAGAAAATTAGAGTTCTATCTGTAAGCAAAGGTATAGAGAGAATCTCAATAATTTTTATACAGTGTTTTGATCAATACTGATATGATTTCTATACATAATTACCGAATTTTTAAAATAGACAATCTTTTACATGTGATTAAATCTTCATTTTTACACTTAAATAATATTATAAAATGGTTAATTCTTACTCTAATTATCATGGTATATATTATCAGGTTGAATTTAGGTTTCCAGAAAGCTTGAAGGGATTCTAAATTAGCAAAGCAAATATTACTATTATTAAATATAATAATATCTACGGTCTCTCTTCTAAACTCTCTTATTAAATACTGAGTATTAACTAAATTATTACAAATATTTACTGAAACATTGTCCAGTAGGATTGAAATTCGCTAGAGCACAATAAGTACAGGATAAATAAGTCACCTACTGTTACATTCAGTAACTGTATTCGACAGACGCTTACATTTCAATGTATCTTCAAGCTTGCAGGTACATCTCAAGTTAGTTGAAGGCCCTAATTTCAGTTTAATATTCCTCGCTTTATCAAATTTTCAGGGTGGCGAACACTTCTCTCCCCCACCCTAAAGCTTAAGTTATTTCTCATCTAGTCTTGTTTAAGCCTTTCTTCATAAATCTCAAACTTTCATCGTCAAGTTTTAAGAGTGAGCCATTGAAAATTAGCTTAAAACCTAATATTTCATTCTTAAATTCGAGTTAAGCAAAGCAAAATTTATCTTTCATTAACAAATTCTTACTGACTTAATATATAAATGCTTATTATATATATGCAAAAGTTATGTTTTTTCATTGGTAGTTTAACAACAATAACGATTTTTTTTTCAGTTTCCATAATGTTTTAAAGCATTCAAAGAATAAAGTAAAGCTTAGGAAAATTTAGACGTCATTTGTTTAATACCATTATAAAAATTTATTTGTCTGATGTAAATTCGTTGAAAAAAAAAACAACATTTCGCACAGATAATCGAGCAAAGGAAACAAGAATTTCATAAATATACAAAAATAGTAAATAAAATGTTAGGCTTAGACGTAGAATAGACCTGGCCCTTAAAGCAGAGTCTAAATCAAACTTTTGCTTTCTCAAAGCATACAAATTCTAAGACAAAGTATTCAGAAAAAATTTAGTATATAAAAAATCTTCTACAATGTTTATTAATTAAGCTAAGTATTTTTTTTCAAATTAGTTAGTTAAATTTAATAAAATAAGTCGGATAAAGGGCTACGTAAACCAAAAATAAAAGTAAATGAAGAAATTTAATTTATAAACCGGTGAGAAGAATAAGTATTTTTAAGATATATCTGACCTGGAAACAGACTGGGGGAAGGCTCAACAATAAATTCGTAAATTTCTTCCCTACCGAGCCCATTTCGGAAAACCTAGATAGATCATAAATTAATGGGTAATTACACCCCCACTATGTACTTACATTTTTTTCGTAACTCAAGTAACAACGAAGACATTACAATTAAAAATTTTGTTCTCATTCTAAACCACCTTCCTTCTCACAAAATGAATAATATTATGGGCTTGCAATGAATAACCTAAAAACCAAATAACCTCATGGATTATCTTTATTTCAAAAATTATGATCCTGTCACT
This sequence comes from Oncopeltus fasciatus, assembly GCA_000696205.2. NCBI lineage: Eukaryota > Metazoa > Arthropoda > Insecta > Hemiptera > Lygaeidae > Oncopeltus > Oncopeltus fasciatus. Next base: position 234,334 of record KZ807269.1, on the reverse strand, counting down.
TGAAATTAAATTTTTTTTTATCTAATAGAATCTAAATGTTATAAAAAATCATTTCATACCAATTTTGTTTTAAATTATATTTACTTCGAGAACATAAAATTATAAATGTTGTTCCTTCCTCCCTCCGCTTGATTTCAGCCCTTGCTGAACTATAAATAATAAATTAAGTGCTAATACGGAATTTAGTTTGATTGTTTTGGATTTTGCAGATGCTATATATTTATAGATATAATTATAACTGGCAATATTTTCAGTTTCTGTATGTAGAATCAGTGTAGATTATTTAAAATTCTTTAAAATCCTTTCATTGTACCAATGTAAATAGCTTTATTACTCTGCAAAAAATATGCTAAAACGTTACGCCTATATTTTGCAAAATCGTTATTACAAAACTTCCTGAAAAATAATGAAGGACGTCGCGGTTTGGATTGCTTTGACGTTTGTTGCAGAAGTGTCAAAAGGTTATGACGTCATTTGTATGTTTTGATAAATAAGACTGCAAGGTAACCTTAAGAGATGTCCGTTGCCGAATGTTCGTGACGTCACAGTGAACTTGCTTAGACCTTTGACTACTTCTTTGTTATACTCTCTTCCCGCCAGTAAGCTTACAATAACAAGGGGTGGAGGGTTGCTTTCAGCCCTGGGTTTAGGTGAAGCTATAACCCGTTTACAATAAAACCACAAAATCTGCGAGATTTTACATGGCTATACTTACTTAACAACAAATGAGAAGCAGGTTACATATGGCGTTTCCCAGTTTGTCAATCACCATGCCTTAGACTGTGTACAAGATTCTAATAAACGTCTTTGGAAATAGAGAATATGTTTAGGTAACTAATTATTAGTTTGGGTGGTTACATTAAGGAATCTTTCAGCGGGGTCAGAGAGTATGGCAGAATTTAATAACTGCATAATAATATGAAGCGTTAAGGAGGTGCGATTTTACATGAATCCTTAAATTAGGTTTTCTGTATTATTTTATTTAAGAGAATTTATCGTCAAATTTATTAAAATATCATTTTTTTCGGAAATACGTTTCTAATATTTATATATATATA
>KZ807269.1:206414-226393 GCA_000696205.2 Oncopeltus fasciatus | reverse complement strand
TAATATATAATATTATAGTAGGCCAATTGAAAAATAATTAACATATTAATTAATTTTCGGTTGAAAGTACTTTTCACCGAAGGTGTTTTACTTGCTCAAGTATGGCAATAAATATTTCACGATAGCGCAAGTCCTGGTTAAAGAGTGCTGTATAAAGTTTTTATATATTTTATATATTACAGTATTATAAGTCATAAAATATGATTAACAGTGATTGACAAATTCACTTCCGAATATTAGATAGCATTATAAAAATTTATACATAACAATAACACACGCGATTCAGTTCCAATTTTAACTGAATTTAGCAACTTAAAGAAAGACACACGTGTTAAAAAAACAGAGATGGATCCATCAAAATTCTGCATATATGTGCACACAATTTCAAATGTAATTTTCCGTTTACTCAAATTTTCTGCCAAAAACACATGAAAAATAATATACAAGCCCCCAAGATATTAATGAACTACTAATAAAGAAATAATTAATTGAATTTTAAAATAAAATGTTTTAATTGATTTCATTTTGTTATAGAAAATTTTCTTTCTGAATTTTGTTGACTATTTTTATTACAGTTTTTGTGGCTTCTACGAAAATACTTTATCGCTATATTTTATTTTGCACTATTCAAAAACTTTTCATATGAAGAAGGGAGTTCTCGGAGATACAATTGACATAAATGCACTTATCTGCTTACCAAGAGTAAAATTGTCTGACCTCACTTGTGTGAGATGTAGTGCATCCTAATTTCTTACACCGTGCCATTCATAGGTGCACGTTTTTTAGATTTTTGGTTGAAGACTGCCTTTTTTTATAGCGAAAAAGAGCTGATTAGTCTTTCAAAACTCCTGTTTTCACAGGTTCAAGCTATTTATTAATACCAAATTATTTGGTAAGTAATTGTTGGTAAAATGAATGAATTAGATATATATGTTATCAATTATTGGTTAGGATTAGAATGTTTTTAAAAACATGCTAGGTATAACGCGTGTAACCTTTTTCTTATTGAAAAGAGAAGATATTAAAATTTTAATTATTTTTCAAATCAAAATTACAGTGGATAAACGTACTTGAAATTTTCATGAACATTTAACCTTTGCATGTAATATTTACAATTCTTGAGTAATATTTTGGAAAGACATCAGATTCCTACTCTCATAAAACTTTAAAAGTTGTAAAGGTCACTGCATATACAATTATTTTTCATATCCTTTATTTCACTTTTTCTGCCTCTGAATCCTTTAAGTAGAGAAAGGTCTATTTTGAGTATTGCTTATGCCGATTCAAGAACGACATACATAATATATAACTATACATAATTTGTTTATTATATACATACATAACTAAATAACTACTATATTTTCCACTAATATGTAACACTTTAGAAGTAAAACGGCTCGTGAAGTGAATACTCACTCTGTATATGATCTTTAATTACTCCTTAAGAAACAGTCTCATGGACAAACAATGTGATTTTAAGTAAATATCAGTATTATCTCTGGAGTCTTCTATAAATTAAACTACTACGTTGGACAGGACAGTTTTTTCTTCTTTTTTTTTTTTGTTTTTAATACATTATATTGTTTACCTTCACAACTATTCGTAATTTAGTTAGCCATTGGCCGATCTTCGGAGGTTTCACTAGTAATGGCGATTACATAGAGTTTTGTCTCTTTTTACACTTTTGTAAATTCTTTTTGGGGAATTTTTTTCATGCTACAATTTCTAGGAAAAATCCTTACAAGAGGTAGAAAGTGTCAGAGGGATAACTTGAGTAAGTAATGTCACTTGAATTCTCGAATTACTACGTCTTCTTAGGCAGTAAAATCTTATTAAATCAAATTTAATATATAATTAGGAACTCATGGACAAGTATAAAAATATATGAATGAGTTTTTTTTTTTATGAATATTGGTTTAATGTGGTAATTAATCTCACTTAAATTTTAAACAATAAATACAAGGGAAATGAATAAAAAGTCTATCTGTCTCAGCCAGGGCTCGAACCTGGATCTCCTGCTATCCAGGCCGGCGTGCTAACCATTTGCACCACCTAGACCTCTCGTGGTGCAAATGGTGGTGCAAAAAGGTGATCTCGGAGAGGCAAATGGTTAGCAAGCCCGTCCGGAAGGCAGGGGATCAAGGTTCGAGCCCTGGCTGAGATAAATAGAATTTGTATTCTATTCCCTCGCATTAATTGCATGTAAATGAGTGTGCTACTTTAAACTAAACTAAAATTATTAAACAACATAGAACTAATAAAAATAACACTCACCATGATATTTCATATTTGTCGAGCACATTTTCGTTTCTTAAATATTAACGTTGAATACATGAATTTTGTAAAAAATATTTTTAAGTTAAATTTTCTGTAACACATTTTATTGACCAATGATCGAGTTAATGATAAATAATTAAAGAAATATTTATGTGGTTAATTATGTAAACTAATCTGGCAACTCAGTTCAGTCTTATTGATTTTTATATTTTGTAAAACTCAAAAAAATGTTCAACATTAAAAACATCAGCTATAAAGATGCAAAAACTGAAATGAAAGTTACTTCCTATGAGACATAAAAATTATTTAATAATTTTTTTCATAAATGCATTAACTTCATATCAGTCAATTATGCTCACTGCTGCGTTTTATAATAAAAATTAGCTCACTTTATCATCTATTTCATAGGTAACAATAATCGATGGATGACTGAAAACATTGGATAAAAAAAATTTTATTTTATTTGTTATCTAGAATTTCCCTCGCTATGAATTGTGTATTCGAATAAATATTAAGATAATAATTGTCATATAATGTATTTTACATCATTAGATATTTAAAGAAAAAAAAATTGAGAGTCCAAAAATAATTTAATACATTTAATCTACCTAACGGTTATAAAGAAAAATAAGGTAACAGTTATGAAGTTAAATTTATTCTTTGTTAATAATGTGTTAAACATTGTTGAATGAAAAATATTTCGAAGAATTCAATATGGAATTTACCAATATCTCACTTATTAATTTTCTTAATTATAAAGCTTCTTAATTAAGAAAAAGCTAGGTCAAACAACAGCCGACTAAATCATAACAAACTCAGTGTTTATGTATTTTTTTTTTCTTAATAATACATTTACTGAAATTATAAAGGCTTAGGGACTTGGAGAGGGGAGAGCTGCTTTCTTATTACAATTAAAGTAAAAAACTTTGAAAAAAAAAAAATACATAATTAATAGTCCCACTCCCAGCGCATACTAACAACCCTACACTAAAACACATTACCAGTCATATTTACAATGACTTTCATTCTTAAATATTTACTTTAATAATAACGTTTAATTGAAAAATGTTATAGAATATAATTATAATATACATCTATTATTTTTTTATTAAATTTAGTATTATTTTTTTTTTCTAATACTATAATAAGAATGTTTTTCTTTTCCTCTAAATTGCACTCCCTCTAGACCAAATTTAGTCAAAATGAAGAACCCATCCCTTCGTTTTATGTTTATAACCTACAAACCAAATTCCCAGGCGAAAAGTATAAAACAGTGGCCCGTAGAGTTTGACAGACAGACACATACATTGGCATATAAATATTTATTTATTGGTAGAGTTTAGTTGCCCAGCAGGAAAAAAATATAAAAATTATAAAGAGAGCCTTAATATATCAATTTTTTTTTCAAAATTCACTTAGAGTAAGTTTCCTCATTAAATACAAAATATAATAAAAGCCTGTTTATTTTTCAAGTCACCGATTTGTGTAACCATACAAATGAGGTGAAAATTACATAGGTTTTTTTTCACAATTTATGCGTAGAATTGTTCTTTTTTTTCAATTTTTTTTTTTTTTTTACATTTCTGTTTACAATAGGATTGGGGAATTATCTGAAAAAAATTCTGACATACAGCAGTAAACTTCCCTTTGACTCCCATAAAGATATTTGAAGGGAAGGAGGGAAGAAGATGAACAAATCAGCTTTTATTAATTAAATTCTTAAATATACTTGATTAGCCCTTGATAGGACCTTATAAAGTAAAAAGTGGGAGTAATTTAAACTTAAGAAAGTCTATAGTCTATCTATTAAATGCTTCCATGATTTGATTTTATTCTTTAATCGAATATTACGCTCTGATCTTCTGACTTTACAATCATTCTTTTATTTTCTAATAAGCATAATATAAACTGGGGGACAAAAAAACCGGCGCACCTGGAATTTTACCTGAAAAATGCATATAAACATTTTTATAACATGTCAAAGGTCACAATTTGCTCACCTTTATTTATTGTGATATATTCTGTTTGTTGTATACCAAGAATAAAGGGTNAAATTATCTGTACATTTTTACACTTAATTTTTTGATGGGGTACATGATAAGAGTCCTTGCTCGTCTATCCCGGGACGTAACCCGTCCTCAGAGAGGAGCCCAGGTTAACCCGCGATAGACTATCCGGCACCCATCTTCTCCTTATCCTAGGATAAGAAGGAGACTAGGCAGGGAGTCAAGGAGGGATTGAGGGGGGGGAGAAAAATGCCAGTGCATTCACTCCCTAGGTATTATACTAAACTGACTGGAGTAGGAGGTCCCTTGGCCACCTCCTCTTGAGGCGTCGGGGAGGGTTGGAAACTCCATAGTATTATATGTTATAAAGTCGGACAATAAAAAGAAATATCATGATGCACTTACACGCATACAAATATATAATACTTCAATGCTTGTTTATATAACTCTATACAAATACATTTTCACTCCATATAACCTTTATTATTGTTGGTATTGCATCTATAAAAAATCTCAAACGTCTATCTGATTATTATCCTGACCTCTCCGATTCATAGCAAAAACAATTTTTTTCGTATTTAATTCTGGAAGAAATATAAAGTAAACTGCCATTGGAGAAGGGAATGCGGAGACTTGTGTCGAGAAGTGCAGAGATTGATTGCCGTACTCCTCTCGCCCTTTAGGTAAATAAGAAAGGTACCTTAGCCCTTGCGTTGGTTCTGCCCCTGAATAAGCTCCTTCTAAACCACCCCTTGGAAGGGTCATTTTTGAAAGTGGCCCAATGATATTCAGGGAGCCATCTCATTTTCTCAAGAATGGCTGCGTTCTACCTCTCATTTCGACTTCTATTCGCATTCCCTTCAGCTCCCGTATCCGTAATGGGACGAGGAACTCTTCCTTTGCTGTGATTCCTGGCCCTTGCTTAGTTATCATGGCCATCTTTTCTCCACTGAAAGATATCTCTTTCAAGCTAAGGCGTGCCTCCGTGCTTAGACTAAGTTTTCATTTTAAGTGGAGTCATTATTATTATTCATTTTGAAAAAAAAAATTGTATTTTTCGAGTTTACATAAAATCTTTAACTTAACTGCAGAGGTCGCCTATTTATTGTTAAATTTTTCAATGCGCTATAAGTATACATGCGTTTAATATCAAAATTTGGTTCGAAAGATCTTCATTAATCCAAATCGCGATTACATTATATAATATTCGACATTTTTATAATACAGCATGCAAAGTCGAATTAGTAATAGCTGGTTTATTTTTTAATATAAACACTAAAGTTGTTATTGATAAACAATTAGTCCTTCCTAGTATTTTGGATAGATAAAGGCGGGGGTTTACCTGAAACATTAAATAAGATAAAAGGCTTAAGTCAATCTCAAGTACGTGGCATTTAGTCAAACGGAAAGGAAATCGGAGCCTCCCGAAATGAATTGGCCTAGCCTTGCACTCATCATTCAAAAGTATGTGTTAATTAGCAGAATCACAACATGAGGAATGGGAATTATTAATAAAACCTAACCCTTAATTATAAGGGTTAACAATTATAATTGTTTGGTTATCGATTAAAGCCCGTGATTAAATTTAAAATATTTCTAAAAAAAATAATAAAACGCAACATAACTTGGTACTCAACGATAAAATCATTTTCCTTTCATTTGAATTATAAAAGTGAGGGCGTATCTGTGACAAAAATGTATTTCAAGGGCTGCGTAATTAATCCTGATTTACCATGTTTCAACAAAGAAAGACATAAATATGAGTAATTGGCGAAATTTAATTATCATGTCGGAGAAAACAAAAAGCAGTTTTCGTAACTCAAATAACATCGGGCACATTACGTTTATAAATTTTGTTAACCATTAAATTCTCCCCCTCATTTTTCCCAATAAATTTCAATTTAGAACATTCCTACAAGAATTTATTATTTTAAAAAATACCAAATTGGATTACCATATTGAGAAAAAAAATATAGAAATAAAAAGGAAAAAAAAAAATGCTTGCCTAACATTCAAATGAAATTCATATATATATATATATATACGTTTTGTAATTGACTAACTGTCTTAACATTATATTTTAATCCTACATTATGGAACATGTTTCAATAGTTTCCTAATGCTAGCAATAACGAAGACAGCAAAATTTTAAACTTAGATTTCTCTTTAAATCCCTCTTAAAACCTTGACGAATTTCGGGTCTTAATAAACACGTCTAACGGTTAAATGAAATATGAAATAAATAAAAAAAGGCTTAATTACTGAAATAGATTTCATAATTTTAGATAAAGTTGACGGTAGCAGATATATTTGCAGATGTATAATTTTTAACAGACCATAATCTTTGCTTCCCCATTGTTGGATCGGTAAAGATCTATTAAAGTGTTTCAAAAGTATAATCAAGTGTCATGATACCTAAGTAAATATATTGTAATTTCTCCGCGGTAAGTATGCTGAAATTGCATTAAAACATTTCAACTGTTTATCAGCCACAACTGATGAAACTGAATCTATTCCATTTCATGATATCATTTATGACATTATCTGGAATTATCTATTGTTCCATTGTTATTGAGAAAATTTAAAATTGTGTACGAGGTTTATGCACTATTCTAAATGTTAAGTAAATATATCCATTCACTAAAATGCTTATAATTCGCGTATATTACGCATACCAGGCTTTTTTTAATGAAATATTGAACTGATACTCTAACGCATTTGAAATTACCGATTCATTAATAAGCAAAAGCGGTCTACCTGATGAATTATTTACGTGAAATCTTCGTGTATTCGTTGGAAGCAGTCATTTAGCATGAGAGTCTTGTTGTCCACATTTGACAGGCGTGAATTCCTGTGGCTCAGTGAGTTCCATCGTGAGAGACACTTGTGCTCTCTGCAGACTTGCACGGGAAGATGTAATTAACACCACCTCTTCATTATAATGGGATAATCCCGGTAGCATATTTCTAAATGCCATGGGTGTTTAGGGCAGAATGGCTACCTGCAGATGGCTCCTCCATCATAACAATAATTGTTCTCACGGATCTAGAAAAACTGAATTTTATAGTACTTATTATCGTGCTACATTCATTTGATGTGTCATTATTTACAAGAAATAATAACTATTTAAAATAATAGTTATGTTACCGATGATGAATCGGATTTTTTTTTTTGGGGGGGGNAAAGAAAGGAGAGATAAAGTCCATCTTTCAGTTTATATCATTAATCCTAGAGAGGATTAAGACATTTGTTGTCAAAACATAAGGAATCGTACTCCCATTTGTTCTGTCGTGCCAGTTATTACACCGCACACAAAAATAATTATTTAATCTGCATTTTTCAGGTAAAATTCCAGGTGCGCCGGTTTTTTTGTCCCCCAGTGTATATATAGTCAATCTAAAGTAATTCTTCATCACAACAGACAAAACATTTAAAAAGTAGTAACACCTTTTCTAAGAAATTTGTCAGACACACATAACACTGGGGAACAATTTGAAACTTAATTTCTGTTAAAATAGATTTTTAGCTGTTTTCGATTGAATTAGGCAAGATGGTTTCAAAACTATTGTTAGTTTTGTTCTATCACGACACGTCGGCTTTTATGTGGGTGGGGCGCATGCTGGTCTAGACCTGCCTGTTTAGTTACGTCTTTTATACTGTGTTGAAATGTTGTGTGTCGGTAAGCAGTATTTAGTATTTCGTTACGGAGTTGTACAGAACTACAAAGTGTGTTTATACTGAAACGTTTCCTTATGGCTACCTCTGCTCCTACACGTCGAAAGTCCGAAAATAGCCCTTATTCGTTTTGTTATATTTGTGGCTGTTTGACCATTACCTGTCAAAGGACAAACATTAGTACATTTGTCAGACAAGCATATTTTGCCTATTTTAAAGTAAAACTTGGTGATCACGATGAAGCATGGGCACCTCATAAAGTGAGTTGAGGGTTTTCGGACGTGGACCAAGGGAACACCTGCTAAGCTTCCATTTGGTATACCTATGACTTGGCGCGAGCCCAAAGATAATTGAAGTGATTGTTACTTTTTTATAGGGAAAACATGGGGATATAAGAAGAAAAACAAATGTAAAATCAAGTATCCTAGTTTACCGTCAGCTATACGCCCAGTACCGCATTCAGCCAAAGTCCCCGTGCCAGTTTTCATTGAATTTCCCTGTTTGGAAGAAGGGGAATACGGATATGAGATGATGTGAGTGATTAGCAGGGTGAGCGTTTCCATAAAAATTTGAGGGTCATGGAAGCAAGGTATCAAGGTAGATGGGACTTACATAAGATGTCTGACTATTGTTGGAGCATCAAGCGCGAGTGTACACAAACTAAACACTCCAGAAAAAGCTACAAAATTTTTAACTTATTTTTTTAAGTACTGTTCATTAATTAAACAATTTATATGTCTGAACTCTATTTAACTTACATTAAATGTTTTGTAAACTGTATACTTGGCACGTTTTTACTTTATGTTCTTTTAAATGCATGATTTCTGTGAATATCAGGTAGTTTTAAAAGTTGACATGACAGACAAAATCTGAGGTTATTCTCAGATTTGGAAGCCAAGATTTAGTGAAAAAACAGTGTCAGATCTAACTCAACAAAAAATGTGTTCCCCAGTGTGATATGTATTAATTGAGCATGTTTCCCATATTTCATTAGAACTGTATATAAATAAAAGTAAATATCTAAAAAAAACTATGAACTAGAGATATGAATTGGTAACAAGGACTAATTGGTCGGGGATTCGGTCTTGGAATTTGAAAACATATTTTCCAATTCCAAAATCATATGGAAGGTGTATACAATCCTCCTAAATAATGTTCTTAAGTCAACAAACAATTTCCAAAATTTATCACTGATATTTTCCATGTTATTGAGCTGCGTAGGGCAGTAGGGAGCGTTGTTTAATTTTGCTATTTTTTCTTTTATGCTTGTTTGTCCCTCGGGCTTATTTACTAAACTTCGACTTTTATTTTAATCTTTTAATTAACAAAAACAATTAAACATTTCAAATTTGGATTATATATGAATAATTTGTTGACTAGAACTCAAACTGAATTCAATAGCCTTTGCAAAGTAGTAAATGGTCTTTACCAACTAAGAAAAATCTTGGTAAAATCTCTAGAAATCCAACCCGATTATTCTTATGTTTCGCAGATAAGCTGAAGCGAAGATTATGATAAATTTATAAATTCATATGTGGACAGATAATTAAATTTTAGAGTTATAATTTAGCTAGTTAGAAATACATATACTTTTTTTTTTTTAAGTTTTGACATTTTATCCCAAATATATTATGGGTTTTACTTAACATTTAGTCGTGTCATGAAAGTGATTAATTTGGATTCCTGATAATAAAAATTTTCTGTTTCTTTATTTTTCACATACAAAAATGTAGTAATAAGTAAGTTTAATTAGAATGTAAGCATTACGCTGATACACAAACACTTTGCAGATCTGAAGGACATGTGTCATTGTCCTTGTATATTTTCCAAATTAAATTGAATAATTTATTTATAAGGAAAATCCGAGTCGATTACACGAGTTCTGCGTGATTTAAAGTATCTGCTATCCTTAATTGTAGGATAAATTAAATAAAAACATTTTTATTTTATATACGAACAACGAGAGCTTTATTTGTACTCCATCAGATTCTTTATCGCTGATTTTACTCATTATCGATAAATTAGTAGTTGTATAATATAATCTTTAGCGCAGTTTAAAAATAGTCCACAGTCTTCTCAATGGAACCGATTTATGGACAGGGAATTTACTATAGGGAGGAATCAACGTAAAAACAATATTCGACTTTTGTTTATTATAATAAGACATTTTTGGAGCGGTTAGAAACATGCAATCATGGCAGACATACACACTCTGATCAAAGCCGGCATAATTAAATTGGTAATAATAAGACAAAAATAAATTGGTCTTCCAGACACTGTAAATAAAAAATTTAAGTCAACGTAATTAAATGAAAATTTAAAGGACCTTTCGTTGAGTATAGGCAAGAAATGTAAAAAAAGGGTTCAGTTGTCTGTCATAGTGTAAAAGTAAAATAAGAATATTAAAAAATTGTTTTTGTTTTTTTACCAAACCATACTTCTAATACAGTTTCCATACAGTTTTTGGAGGTGTTTTGTGTTTCTTTAGAATTTTTAGGGGTTTGTGTTATATCCGTACTTTGATTTGTAAGAAGTAGGGACGGTAGCAGTTTATTGACTGATTCGAATGGCTTGATAGCAATAGATGATAAGGCCTTCATGTGTATTCATCATGAAGAAAGACGAGATTAGAAATAGCTGAGTGATTTGTGTGAACAGTTCTTTTCCAGAGACAGTGTTATTCCTTCGGCTCTCAATCCTCGTCTTATTTACAGGCACGACTGCAATATTTCAGATGGAGTATACAATCTTTGATTATTTATGATCAGTAAACTGCTGGACCTCATCAAATAACGCGAACGACGTTAGTTGTAGAGATGAGAGAAATACTTCTCCAGTTTACCAGTGTTGTTCCGGAGTGGCCATACTCTTGCAGTTCTTGCACGAGAAGCCACATAACCTTGTATGTCCTCTGGCTGTGAGGGACAGGCCGACACTGCCTAAACTTGACCGAGGCCAGCGCTCTGTCACAACAGCGGAAATAGCTGGGGACAAATTACTGGGGAGAGGTTCTTCCGGCTCTTCACTTACTCATCACTATATTCCAGCCAACCTAGCGGCGAGTGCTCAGTCCCCCCCCCCCACTCTCTCTCTCACTCTCTCTCTCTCTCTCTCACTCTGAAACTTAATTTCTGTTAAAATAGATTTNTATATATATATATAAAACCGATTCAAGAGTAATACACCATTAAAAATAAATACACTTTCAAGGGCTTTAGTTGTGTCAAGCTATCAGCAAACAATCTCAACAATAGCGATGAGTCAGGATGTTTCCTCGTTGAACTATATTCGAATATTCTTGTGTCGTTCCTTTCTAGAGGATTTGTCAACCCAATGCACGTGAACTCTTGTACCGGTACCCATGAAGTTTGGCTGTGGTTGACAGTACGGTACGGGAACCACAGTGTGGTAGTAGTTAGTACTTACACTAACTAGTGTCATAAGTCCGAATGTATAGGTTTCCCTAGAAGTATGGAATAAGCTCCGGCTTTTATAGCCTAAAGTTAAAAAAAAAAAAAGTTAAAAACTGATAATAGTAGGACATTAAACATTATTCAATAGTAAATTTCATATTCAATTTATGGATTCCAATTTTGATGAAAAGCAAGCAAGAGGATTCTTTGGTTCTGGCTGACTTTTTCTAGCGGATTCGAACCCTAACTCTGACAGACTTTTTGAAAACGCCTTCCAACCCGTACGGTTAGGGAAGATATTTGTCACGCTTTTGTGGAAAAATTATCTGGATTCTGTTTTGAGAACTTTTCTCAGAAGTATGTGGCAGTGATTGAACACAATTCAACAAAAAGCATTGACTTTGTATTCAAAGAAACGTATTTTCGCACTATGTTGTTTTTGCTTATGTTGACTAACATAAGACATTTAATATTTTCTTCATAAATATTAATTTAGATGTGGTGTATTATCCCATTACACTTGTACATTTAAAAAATATAAATGCGAGGGAATAGAATAAAAAATCTATCTGTCCCAGCCAGGAAACGAACCTAGATCTCCTGCTTTCCGGGCCGGATTGCTACCATTTGAACCACCGGGACGAGTCAGATAATTCATTAAATTCCCAACAAACTAGCAATAGCCTAACCTACGAGAAAGACGATAACATCCTATGCTCAAAGGAGCTGACATTTTCTAGCTATTTATCGACTCTCGTTATTTACGTTATTTATATTTATAAATATGAATTTAGTTGTGGTGTATTATCCCACTTAAATTTTAAATGTCTGGCAGCGACAGATAGATTTTTTATTCTATTTCCTCGCATTAATTATTTAGGTTTAATTTTTCTTTTTCCCGTTTTTAGAAATTTACAAAAATTAATTAACATAAAATTGTTCTGCTTGAAATTAAATTACATTTTAATTAACCTAATTAGCAGATAAACCTCAAGGTAGTAGTAAAAAAAAACAGCTATAGGGAATCACGGAAACTTTTACCTCAAACACAAGTTTGATTCACACAACAGCAATAAATAGTACCTCAAATGTAAAATAACACCAATAAATAATTAAAAAATTTTTTTTGCTGTTTCATTGAATTCAGATAATCCATCAGCAATAATTGTGTAAATTAAGTTGATTTAAAACTTTTCGTTATAATCTCAGCTTATATTCAGAAATTTGTTGCGGATTCGAGCACCGTCTTGTGTTATGTAATAAATAAAATAGTTTTGACCTTGAAGATAATGGTAAGGTTTGTCTTTTCCAAACCCCTCCACTATACTCTTCCAATGTGAATAAAGAGAGTCCACTTTTTTAAAAATTACTTTATTTAGATATTTATTAATTCACATCTCGGCCAAAATTTTGATCGACTCCTGACGGACTAATTAATATTAATATGACATAATTATATGGTACATTGTAATAATTAATTCGTTGGTTATTCATAAAGGACAATTAAAATTCAGGGTTTTTTTAAAAGTTATTTAAGGTAATTAATTAAAAAATAGGACTAAATATAGTTGAATAAGAGGTTAGCAATGTTGGTGAATCCTTTTCCTTACCTGAAGTAAGGAATAGTAATGACCAGGCAGAACAATAGTGAGAACCCACAAATCAGCCTCCGGATACCTCTGTCATTACTCCACATCTCCTTTTTTTTTTCTCAATTCGTCTTACTCACCCTTTCTTCCACACTGGCTCAGAAATGCAATCCTTTTCTTCTGGGGATTCAAAGTCTTTGGGGCATTCAAAGTCACTTGCTCATATTCCTACAATTAACAATCTTCTTTCTTTAAGCGAACATATTTGTACATAAAATAATAAATTAAGCATATGATAGCGGATGTTATGCGTCAATAGTGACTAAACATTTCCAGACCTAAATTGTATAAGAAGGGGGTTAGTATGTGTCTGCTAACAAAACGTCCCTCATACAAGAGATGATAAATCAAAGCATATTTCCTATGTTTCGTGAGTCCAAGAAAGAGTAAATGCCTTCTTTAAGCTTCAAGTCAAAATAAAATTCTGAAGGAAAAGAGTAATGTCGCTTGGAGTAGTCTTGGAAGGTTGTGGGAGGAGGTCAGTTATCTTTCTCTTTCATTCATAAATATCTTCTTCATTGAGTCTCTTTTGAAGAAAAGTAAAATGTTGTAAACGGTAAATATAAGAAAGTTAAATTTTATACTTATAACATTTCTTACATTCTATAAGGAAATTCTATTCAGTCTCCCTCTCATTCATTTGATATCAACGAAATGATATCAACGTTTCATACAAACGAATCCTTTTAGAACAAAATTAAAATACATATTTCAGTTTAGTCTAAAAGAAGAGAGCCCACTCAACCCTTAAATTTATATTCTTTAATATTTTATGTATTAAAAAATGTAAACATCATATAGTTACATTCTTCAGAAATGCAATGCATTTTATTATTTATTTACTACTCCACAAAACTTCATTCCCTCTCTAAAAATAGGTAGAAATACCAATGCTTACTGGAAGCTGGAATAAAAGTAATAGGCAAATATGTTAGTTTACTTTGAAATGCCCCGTTTTCAGTTTCTCTAATGTAGGACCGGCTCTATAAACACTGTTGGCCAAAATCACGAAAGGCGATTTCCTTGAGAGAAATATTCTAATAAGTCAGTTCTATATTCAAATTCTGGCAAAGCAGAAATGTTTGATATTAAATAACTCGTTAAAATGAGAAAAAGATGTTATTGCATTGCCAATTTAAAACAAATTCTTAAGTTTTCCTAAAAGTTATATTTTGCCCAAATCCAGTTAGTTCTCTTGTGGTCAGTATCAAATAAAATTTAGTTAACCTTCTGATTACATATATATATATATTCCGTCAACGCCAATTATCTACCGATCTCATAAGCAATTTTATAAATATATTTTATGGCAAGGACCGGAGGAGGGAGTCACTTCTCCTCAGATTTTTGAAAATCAGAAATCAGTCTACGTTGTCATATCAGGGTATATTATAGACCCCATCGATTCTTCTTCCTACACCAATATTCTAGTAGAGAATTTACAGTGAAATATAAAAATATAACATTGATTATATTGTGTGTGGTTGAGGGGAGCGGGTTCAAAATTGGAATTAATTATTAATAATATCAAAAACAATATAAATAGTTGTAGCGCATCTGATAAAGGCATAAAGTAAATCAGTAAGGAATTTAGAGTAACAAGAAAACATCAATGTGAGAAATGAATTTAAATCGGGTATCTGAATTAAACTTCGAACCACCACCACGCATGAATTTAGTTTATTGTGAGCTGAGAATGTTCAGATCTGTTTTTTCATCAACAGCGGACAGTGAGATAGGATTCACTGCTGACAGCCTCAGCAGACTATACTTTGAATAAAGCTTTAGTGATGGTAATTTGAGTAAACATTAACAATAGCAATACTTACTACAAATATATATATATATATATATATATATATATATATGTGTGTGTCATTTAAATAATAAAAATAGTCTCATATTAGACAGAAAAGCACATACAAATATTTAAACATTAAGACATTTCTAACCTCAATGAACCTCCATAGCTGTAAAATGAATGAATGTATCGCTCCTACTCTCCTCTTGGTTAAATTCCTTAGCCAGACAGGAACGAATCATTCTCAAACCTTCAGGTCAAACTGAGACATTATGAGTAATGAATCTATCTGTTTTTTGGTCTAATTTTACCAGCCAAACTTTATGTCTTTAGAATCAAATAATTAACATACACAGCTGGCATTATTAGGTATTTCCCTTATTTGAGCATGCAAACACATGAATATGAGTTCATGTCTTTAAGTACTATATTAAGCAGCCAAGAGTAAAGAGTATTATTACACTTTCGGCCATCTTGCTTCAGTCCATATAGTAACACTTTTTTGTGACAAAAAGACAAGTGAAAACACTTGTTACAGTATTCCTTCAGTACTGAACAAGTTCCTTACTTTGTATAAACTTATTTACAGTGTTTTTGTTTTGTTTTTAGTATAAGTTGAATGTAAGGAGACTCAAAATAATTTATTTATAAAAGTGATACTGTGACAAAAAACAGCGGGAACATACGAACCAATTAAATAGGAAATGAATGAACCAAAAAAACACAATAAAAGACAAGCTGACAAAATTATTATTAGAACGGAACCAAACTGAGAAAACACTGTTGAAACTATGTTGTAAACAAGTTAATACTAAATAAAAACTCATTAAATATTGAAGAAACAGCCACAACAATGATGAGTGACAACACAATCAATGGAACCTCCATCACACACATTTGCAATAAAAGATTGTACCATACAGTTACAGCACAGTCAGCAGATCTATGTAGGGCAGAAGAATAAAAAAATGACTCTAAATATAAAACCAATTACACGATTATGTTAGGTCACAATGAAATAATTATATAAACAGAGAAGTACGATGGGATATTTTGAAGAATACGAAATATGAAAATTTTAGAATACTTGGAATTCTACAAAACTAAAAATTACAACATATTATATTTAAAGAATAGCTAAACAGAATCTATTTTTGTCCACTTTTCTTAATAATAAACGTAAAATAAAACAAAGATTGATTGGCGCTAAAGTGTCACACAATTCGTCTTGGACACAGTGTAAAGAAGGGCAAAGGCAAGGGAAGGTTTTTCTCGCTTCCTGACGAATCAGAAGAAAAGGGAATACCACAGACTGGCTCAGTAATGATTAGAGATAGCTTTACGTTTGACAGTGCTTGTCATTGCTAGTTCATGACTGTGTCTGGCAGCAAGTGACAGACATATGCTGTAAGTGATCGCCAATAGGACGTGTAATACAGGCTGTGGCGACGATACATACAGATATATCTTCCACTTTTTCTATAAGTAAATTATGGCATTATTATATATTATTAATTTATCATTGTGTTTGCAGAATTAGATGAAATGAAAATAATTTAAAAAAAAAATTAAATAAAAANTTTCTTTTAGTTAAATATGCAATATTTAATATTATATTTATAACATTAACATTTTTCATTCGACCCTGCATTATAATTATTAAATGTTGCTATTTGTTGATTTATTAGTCCCATAAATTCTACTTAAGAGAATTGACACGTTTCGAGAAGTGATTTCGATGAATTTCTGACCGTATAGCAATATTTTTGTTTCCAATTCCCTCTTAAGGGAATTTTAAAGATGAATATGAATTCCCATTGAAAAATTGGACTAGATTGAATTTCATGTGAATACAACGACATGTACTTAAGCATGATTGCACAATACGAGAGTAATTTAGCGCCTGATTAAGGCACAGTCTGATTGGCGGTGGTGAGTTTCTGCTGGCGTGATGTTCCGGCTGCAGATACTTCCAGTCTGCCGGAAACAATCATTCTTGTGTTGAGACAAGGTCGCTCTGAACATCCCATCCTCTCTGGTGATTCCTGTGTAAACCAAGCAAGAGCCTTTATCACCTTCGCACGTTTTTGGGGTCTTTCAATTGATAAGAATCTGGGATTCATTTATGTTTACAAAACAAAACCTCGACGATACCCATCCGGACTCGCATCTTTTGTTCTAATTCTAAAAGTCCTCTAATAAGACTGACTACTAATGCTTAACGAAACATGGTTAAATGCAAAATAAAGATATCTAATTTCTATCTAATTAACGAACCTGATTAATTATTAATTTGTATGCTTCATAACAACCATAACTATTAAATATAAACAGAGTACCCAGGTGTGAATAATTCAAATAATTTAATTCCTAGTTTTAATGAAGCTGTTATTTTGGGTATTCTGAAGAGTTGTAATAATATAGTAGTCTAGTATCTCCCACACAAGAGATTATTATACAGTCATGAAAATGTGAACTTAGGGACAAGATGTCTCTCTCGTCTTCATGATAACCATGATGATGGCTTACAATGTAAGCCGTAACGTCGGCAGATAATTTTTTTAAATACACTTATTTTTTAAATTGGTATTTTTTTTTTTGATCTACCTTGACCGAATCCCAACAAAAAAAATCTAATAACAACAGATTATTTACAGTTTCAACTTTCGGGATAGACCGTGTCAAGTTGTTGATAGTTGCCGAGCTTTCGCACATCATGTGATGGCGTCTTCAGGACTGAATAGAGAATGAGAGCTGTTTTTAAATCCAAACTTGACACAGTCCAATCCGGAAGAAGAAACTGTAAATACATCTGACGGCCGTCGAAGTCTACGTGAACATCAGATTATTGTTTTTTTAAATGATTTATCTAATCTTTAAATACTATGATTTACCAAATTAACAGGAAATATACATGTGTGTGTGCGTTTGTGTGGTTGTGTGCAAGTATAATTTAGTTTTAACTTGTCCTTAAATAGTTCTTGTTAAGATAAACCAATAAAATGAATATTCCATAATTTTAGCGTGGGAGTCTGAAATTTGGCTTCTTGCTTTTGTTCGGCACTTACCACGTATAGGCGATATGTTCTATTTTCAGGAAACAGGACATGTTATTGTCCTTTTTGTATTGAACAATAACACAAAGCTGTAGCATTATATTCGTCGATGAAACTACATTTCATTTCACTTAGACCAAAATCGTTCTAGTTTACCTAATTGATAATGACTTTTGCAAAAATACTATAGCCAGCCGGTAAACCGAAGCTATTAATTATCTTGTAGATATTGAAGTAGCGAAGCATATAACCAATGAATCATATAACTTGTTCTGTCGTAGGACCGCGTCAAATGGTATTATTTGTTCAATCATCAAGCCCAAACTCAGGTCAATGTTTCTCCAAGAGAATCTTTGGTGTCATCGACCAAATAATAAACGTATTTGTAATGATGGATCGTTTCCGCGAGTGCTGAGTCATCTTCTGCATGATTATATATATATATATATATATATATATGTATATATATATATATATTGTTTGTCATTTGCGACCCGCAAAAGAAAATTTGTAATCAGTTCACTGTTCATCTGGACGCCTTGATTTTTTCCACATTGAATGACTAATGCCACCCTATTAGGACAGGAGGTTCCCTGGAGCACACCTTCTTTCTTTATTCTTTATTTTCATTTCTCTAACTATGCCCCACCCCCANATATATAAATCTTCTACAGTCTAGGATTGCTGAGGACCTGTTAAATGTTTTTAAAAGTATATTTGTCTCATAACACCAAAGTAAATAAATTGATTTCCCAATGTTCTCGATATCATAATATGTTATTTTTTGGTGCATACAAATTTTTTTTAAATTTCCTTTTGAGTTATCGGAAAATTTAGGTATGATAATAATGAATTAAATAAAAGAAAATCGTCAAAGAAAATAAGAAAGTCACCAACTGTTAGTTAACAGCAAAAGTTGCAGTAACGCCTTCTCCCCCTCCCCGCACCCTTTAAATACCTTTCGTCTAATAATTGACACAATTGAACGCGAAAAGGCGCACAAACTATTTGTAATGAGCAATGGCCAATCGGCTTCTTCAGTTACATTCTTATGACAGTAACTAAGTTGTATATAGCCTAAGGCTACTTTAATAAACATGTTATGATATTTATTTTTAAGACTACCAGAAACAATGTACTTTTGTAAATTTTAATTTAAATTGATAAAGTAATACCAATTTATATGTTCGCGGCTTTAGAAGGGGTAAGGGTAGGTACACTTCTCTTAATATAAACAGTGGTGCATGCTTCTCAAAATTATATTTCTAGGTAACCCCTTTGAGACTGGACATCTCACAAGACATCAGTAAAAAAATTATTTTCATACAAATGGAGAGTTTTTTGACCCTAGATATTATTCTTATAGGATTTTAGTTGGGGTTCGGTCAAGATAGATCCAAAAAATACAAATTTGAAAAAAAATGTTAGGGATGCCTATCATGAAGACGAGAGAAGTCAGTCATGGACATGTGAACTTAGGGACAGGACGTCCCCTCTCGTATTCATGATAGCTCTGACGATGGCTTACAATGTAAGCCGAAGCGTTGGCAGATAATCTTTTTGAAAAAAACACTTTTTTTTTTAATTTGTATTTCTTTTTGGATCTAGTTTGACCGAACCCCAACTAAAATCATCCCAGAATTAATTTTCATTGTTAATGACGGATAGTAAGATGTTGAAAGCAGTGAATTTAGTCCCATACTCAAGTTGGTTTGTTTTCTCTTTGGGCTTTTATTTCAACGTCTGACTTATTCCATGTTGATTGTCCAGCCTAACCACTGGGAAATGTGATATTCTTAATAATTTATGGCACCGAGGCATCGGTTACCCTTATAAATAAATAATATTATTACTACTTACTGAAAGTAATTTACGCCTGTGAAAGATGAAAAATTATTTCCATATAAAAGAAACTATTAATAGACAAAGAGAGTTATTTATTACAAAGGGACATTTTCAAAGCAGGTAAAAATTTTATAAATCCTTTTTATATTATACCATTATACCATATAACGATTATATTGACTATATCTCATTCTGGTGACTGCAAAACCTGATATATTTTTTACCTTTATTTATTTTGGTTTTGAAACATTTGTTAA
>KZ807269.1:183395-206327 GCA_000696205.2 Oncopeltus fasciatus | reverse complement strand
TATATATATATATGGGTGTGTGTAAATGTATATATGAGCGCATATGTGTATAAATGGATATAAGTTTATATCTGTATGTATTTGTATATGTGTGTCTGTATATAGACACACACACATATATACAAATACATACAATTAGTTTAAATAAGTATTTTCGTAATAAAGTGTTATATCAATTAACGCGGATGTTATACTTAGTTGGTAAATGAGCAGGTACATCTGTATCCCAAGGTTAGAATAATTTTAAATTTTATTTGACGTCAGTTTATTTATGAAATTACGTACTTTGAAAATGGACTTATTCACTCTCTAGCAAGGAGGTACATTAAAAATCCAGAATAAAATGTAGGCTCATGTTCTGAATTTGTTTTATTGCAATGTGAACGCATTAGTGTTCCTAATTATACAACTAGATAAGAGTATCTTCGACGTCTATAAGGGAATGTCACCCCTGCACCATTAATAACTGCTTTATGTGCATGCACCATACGTCAGTTTGGGATCGTCAGTTGCAGGCCAAGAGCAGTTTGATATAGATATGCACTACTCAATCAAATCACAATTAATGCAATTACTACTCTCATGATGTTGCATCAGCTGTACCAATGAAAACTCTGTCACGTAAGATTCAACAGATCCAATGTTCCATTTAAGATGGACGAAGGCGAGAATGAAAAGAAAAATCGCCAAGTCTGTTCGGAATAGAGAGATTGGTTACGCGTTTAACAAATACAGACAAACTTGCAATTATCTTACTTATAATTTATCTCCTCAAAGTAGTGTAATAATAAATGTTAGTAATTTAAATTGCAGCTCGGCTTGTGGTTGTAGTTCAGTAAGGGCATCTTATTGAATAATGTAATATTTTTAAAAGCTGGTCTAAAATAAAAAGCAATAATGATTAGAGAACAGAAGAATGTAATTTTATATATTATATAAATCAAATTTTAAAATGATACATACAGAGAACTTATATATGTGTTATATGTACAAAACATAAGATCAAATCTTGAAATACATAATATAACTAGAATGTGAATTATGATGGTACACCACTATGATACAACGCTACCCGCAGACCTATGTAGATCTCACCAAATGAGAGGCAATCCCAGTATACAGAGCACTGATGTCAGGGCTAAATCCTCCCTCTTAGCTCTTCTCATGTCTCTCCTCTCAGAGCGTGACAAACTATCCCTATACGTGAAGACAAATACCAACAAACACACACACACATACATACACAAATATCTGTATAAGTTATTTAGTTAGTTATAGTTATTCGCCATATTATGGTTAGTTATACCTCTGTTTAGTTATAGTAGTACCTATGTTAGTTATGGTTATAGTTAGTTAAATCCATGTTAGTTATAGTTATATATTAGTTGTTAAAATAGGCACATTCATTTATTGTGACTTATTACAAATGGATAACAAGAATAATGAACGCAAACAGAAACCCTACCGCTCACCGCCTCTTCTAAGGGCTCTTTTTCCCCTTGCATCACATACGACGTGTGAGTGTATGTATATAACATGAATAACATACATGCCTCACGCTTAAAACCACATTTACACTATTTCATTGCAAGAGATACTTGTATAATG
Source organism: Oncopeltus fasciatus (assembly GCA_000696205.2). Classification (NCBI taxonomy): domain Eukaryota; kingdom Metazoa; phylum Arthropoda; class Insecta; order Hemiptera; family Lygaeidae; genus Oncopeltus; species Oncopeltus fasciatus. The sequence continues at coordinate 204,719 of KZ807269.1, read as the reverse complement.
CATTTTTAAACATAATCATTTATTAAGTATATATGCACATTAGTTTCTAAGCGCGTATTAGCTTAGTCTTAGTCTAAAGATAAAAAAGAAGTAAAAATTCATTCAAAATTTCCTTATTTATTTTTCCATCATTTATTAATTTATCCTTGTGATTATCTACAGTCACTACTTTCTAAAGTACAATGCCCTATTAGATCAGAAAATTATGGAAATATGAATATCATAAAATAAATTATAATCAGCTACGGCATTTAAATAAGTTTCTAATACAAATTATAATTTTTAAAAAAACGCTCAATACGCTATTGTACAAAATTTGCTTCTTAAAAACACAATGGATGGTTGTCATGAATTCACCTACAAAATTTCATAGAAATTCCTTAGCTAGCAAAAAGGAACTAAAAACTAATCTCGCAAAATATTTGTGACTAATATTTATACCTTGACACACTTCTAATTTTATTAGGTCATTAACTCAATTTAACTGACACCTATACAAAAATAAAATGTACTTTTCCCGAAGAAAACCACTCCTATTGATACAATAATTGTAATAATTTGAAATTCTCTTAAAGGTCATATGGTCATCATATGGTTGAAGTGTAAGGCTAAGGCTTAGTTTGAGAAAGGGAAATACAACAGTGACTGGAGAGAGAGAGAGAGAGAGAGAGAGAGAAATAAATGGGTAAACTGTTGACTAGAAATGAAAGGGTGCCTCGGTGACAGAGAGAGAGCGAGAGTGATAAAACGAAAGAAGGGGTGGGAGAGATTGAATGAGTGAGAAAGAGAGACTTAGTGAAAAAAGGGAGCGATAGTAAAAAAGAGAGAGAACAATAAGCTGTTCTAATTAAGGGCGATTTGCATGGAGGGCTAAAGTGAGAGAGAGTTATTCTGCCACAGCTGCTTGTCAGAGCCACCAACACCTGGAATTAATACCTACAGCATATGGATACGGCATGCCTTTCCAACCACACAACCCTCAGTGCAAGACAACCCAAGCTGTTTGTCATACCCACCAACACCTGGAATTAATACCTACAGCACATGAATACGGCATGCCTTTCCAACCACACAACCCTCAAAGCAAGACAACCCAAGGTGCTTGTCATAGCCAGTAAGGCCTGGAATTAATACCTACAGCATATGGATACGGCATGCCTTTCAAACCACACAACCCTCAGTGCAAGACAACCCAAGCTGCTTTTCATAGCCAGTAAGGCCTGGAATTAATACCTACAGCATATGGATACGGCATGCCTTTCCAACCACATAACCCTCAGAGCAAGACAACCCAAACTGCTTGTCATAGCCACCAACACCTGGAATTAATACCTACAGCACATGGATACGGCATGCCTTTCCAAGCACACAACCCTCAGAGCAAGACAACCCAAGGTGCTTGTCATAGCCAGTAAGGCCTGGAATTAATACCTACAGCATATGGATACGGCATGTCTTTCCAACCACATAACCCTCAGAGCAAGACAACCCAAGCTGCTTGTCATAGCCACCAACACCTGGAATTAATACCTACAGCCCATGGATACGGCATGCCTTTCCAACCACACAACCCTCAGTGCAAGACAACCCAAGGTGCTTGTCATAGCCAGTAAGGCCTGGAATTAATACCTACAGCACATGATTACGTCATTCTTTTCTAACCACACAACCCTCAGTGGAAGTCAACTCATGCTGCTTTGGTTGGAGACATCACGTCTTATTTTACCGCCAACATTTCCATTTAGAAGAAGTGAAATGAGTTTGTATTATATCATACTCCCCGTACACAAATACGTATGGCAGATGAATTCTAATGCACTCACTACTTTGTTTAAAAAACCTTTCTCCGATTTAGTGGGTAATGTATTTAATTCAAAGTACTGAAACTCAACGCAGTTTTCTACTGAAAACTTGGTGTTGAGTTTGATTGCCAGCTGAAAATCAGAAGTTATCTAAAATATATTAGGCATATATCCAGGGAAAAACTGGGCTCTTTATAGAGGCATATTTACGCCTTCCTGATCCAAAATGTAAAGTAAAAAATTAATTAAAAATAACTTAACAAAAATTTATTTACTAATAATGTATTTATTTAGGAAGTTTCGCTGTGAAATACAACAATAAGTAGTGGGGGTTAGCTGAGCCATTAATTATGTGTTGTGTATGCCAAAATAATTTTGTCTTAATTAAACCTTGTACAACCTTTTTAAATTTAAAACAAAAATTATTTAGTTTTTCTTTAGGCAAAATAGAAGGAATATGGTGGGGATTCACTGGAAGTTAGTAGAATTAAAAACTAGTTTCAACTTCTGAATCCGAAATTAAACAAGGGTTTTTAATAATAATAATTACACCCATACAAACACACCATATATATAAGTTAGTTATTTATTTTTTAAAGAATTCTATGCCTACATATTCATCGTATTTGGTGCATATATATTACAATGAAAATTTCATTAATTGGAGAAAGAAAATTGATCATAGATTTTCATTTATTCTCATACTGGACTTCTTGTGTTATTTACGTGCATGTGATTTGGCTAATTAGAGGAAGAGTGAATCAACGGGAGTTTCACTCAAGCTCAACATTTGACGGGTTTATCTGAAATTTTAAACATAAAATTTGATATGTTGTTACATTTGAAATTCAGAAGTAGAATTTTAGGAAATTCGACTTAATTCCGCCGTACATGAGAAATAGTGTTGTCTCCCAGAAGGAATTTCTTAGGGAGCTTGCTGGCAAGGAGACTAACACCAGGAAAATTGGGGCCTGGTTCAATTCCGGAATGTGACACTATTTTAGTCTTAGATTATTATTTTCATTTCCACATCCCGTCTCTCTCCCACGCCTAGTCCTTCCCTCCCAGTCTTATAAATATTTCCTGGACATGTTTTCTTTTTGGTCCTTTCGGCTGATTTTCTCTTCCAATATTAATGAAGCTTTATCTACTGCTAGAAAATAAACTATGTTTTCATTACTGAAGGTGTTCATTTTTTTTACCTAACTTTTGAACGGAGAATAAATTATAATTAATACAAGATACATTGGGGCAGAGTCCTTACAGAATCCCTGTTTCTGAATTTTTTCATTAACTTGATTTTTTGTACGATTTCGTTTGAAGGGGGTATAATTGCATAGAGCTGTAAATAAAATTTGAAAACTTTTGTTTCATATTCATATTTCATCATTATATAATAACATTTTGGATTCATTCACATTTAAAATTTCATTTTTTTTAATGATAGTATGATAATTACTACTAATTATTATGAAACAGAAGTTTATTGCGTTATTTTAGTTACGGCACACAAAGAAAGAAATTTTTTTCTTGTTATTTTCGCAACCGGTTTTAAATCATTACTAAAATATCAAAAACATTTAGACATTTAACTAGAATAATACGATTACAGGATTAAAAAATTAAAATTTAAGATTTTAAGATTTAGGATCAGCAAGTAAAACAAATATTTTTTTAGGCGAACATTATAAAAAAAAGTATACAGAAATAGAATAAATGGCCTAAAAAAANTATTTATATTAAAAATAATAATTTCATCTCAGGGGCAAAGTACTTAGAAAAATAGTTATTATTTGTACTTGGGTTAAGACATAAGACATACTTATGTCTTATACTTATAAGACACTTGTCAATCCCAATAACATTACTGAAATTGACTATGATATTAAAATCAGTAATGCATTTCAACAAAATTCCTTTTAATATGATGAAAAAGTAGAAATTTTAAAAACTACAAATAAATTTTTTTACAATTAAAAATGAGAACATATATTCATTTTAGTATTAAATATAATTTTTTTTTACAATCCCATAAGAAAATAAACGTATTCTTTACATTTTTTTTATTATTAAACTTTTATTTATTTATTACATTCTGGTAAATAAAAACAATTTGTAATTTGATTATCACAATGAATTAAAAAAATGACCTTCAATGTGAAACACATGAGGAGAAAAGTCCAATGACACCACTCACAAATATTTACAGTTATGTCCCCAGGAGGTGACGGGGCCATCTTCGTTTGAGTCGACGGGGAGGGTTGTAGGGGTTGGAGTTGGAAGACATGGTCTGTGCTAGTGGATTAGGATGGTATGGAAGTTTACTGTGGAAAAGGCTGAAGCGGGAAGAAATGAGGTCTTGAACAAAAGGAATATTAAAATCGTGGTGAAGGGATGAATTAGATCGTAATAGGGAGCATTTGCTTTATTCGGAGGGTTTTGGATTGAAAGGACTGGATTCGTTGGATGTTTGAAGGCTTGGCGGCACCCCAGATTTCTACTCGGTAAGTCCAGATTGGTCCTAATAAGGTTTTGTAGAGCGTCAGTTTGTTTTCAGTAAGATTGGATTTCTTATTCATGAGTCTATATAAAAGTCCATATTGTCGATTGAGTTCTTATCTTTTAATTTCAGTGTGTTCGCCCCATGTAAGTCGTGAGTCAAGGTAAAACCCAAGGTAACGAACGGAATTTAAATGTGGTAAAGGAGTATTGTTAAATTTCAAAATTTCAGGGAAGACTTTTTTCCGCAGTTAATAAAATTTTAAAAATGAAATAAAAACAATTATCCAGGTTTTAATGCTTTCTAGTCCTTATGACAAAGCTCTGCCAGATTAGTAAAAAAAAAAAAAAAGTTAAGGTGTTCCCCTTTGTATTATAAGGTTATTCAAAAAACTTTAGAGAGGTAAACTTGTTTGCCTTGCGATTGTTGAATTTTACTAGAAATGTTTTAGTTATATTTTTATAAATAATAAAAATATTTCATATTTGATTTCACATTTATTCTGATAAGTAGACCGGTAAAGTAAATTCAATTTCTGCATGCCTTTTTATTGTATGAGCATTTTCTTAATAAAACATTAATCAATGAATATTAATAAGCTTAATAACTTCAAAAGGAAATTTAGCTCTTGTTTCAAAAGCACAAATTATAATAACATAATTTGATTTGTATTAAATAATTGTTTAATTAATGGTAGTGCTATAATTAAAGTACGACATTTAATCATAATTGTACATATTTAACTATTAATTATTAAATTCATTGTATTTTTTCCTTTTTTTTAAGTTTTTTTTCGTGTTTACATTAAAAGTGAGAAAAATTAAAATTAGTCTTTTTTTTTCTAAATAAAAAACATTTTTTATGTTTATTATATTTTTTGTTAAAATAAAAATTAAAATACGAGTCAACATTTTTTATTCTTTCCACACTCCATTCGAAAACAATGGAATAAAGTGGGGGCCTTTAATTCTTTAAATTCTGCATCTGTACGGCACATGCGTCACGTGTCATCTTTCGTGGGATTATTTCAAAAAATGGCGAAAATAAATGCAAGTGACAGTAAATTCTACAAGAAACTGTCACTTATAAAAACAATGTTCATTTGTCAAGACACCACAAAAGTTATTTTTTACAGTAGCTATTAGATAAAACACGTCTCACTTGATATATCTTTAAAACAAGAGAAGCACGGAAGAAATTCTTTAAAATAATGCTCCACTCTATCTTGCAAGATATTTTTTGTTTTTGGTTAGTTTTATGAAATTTATATTATTGAAAATACTCGTAATTAATTAATGACAATGCTGAGAGTGATTTTATTCAATTATTTGTGATGTGTTCGGCCTTTTATGAGATATTCAATCTATTCTACTCGCAAATAAAAATATTTTAAATTGTTTTAATAATTTACAGATTTATATAAACATACGTATTTTCGTTATTTATATAGCATAGTTCCTCTATTAGTCTAGTTTTCATAGTTCAGTGTCTGTTCTGGTCGGGTTCGTTCATGGTAGATCCAAAAATACATTTGTGTTTAAATGTGAATTTATTAATTATCTGCCAACGTTTCGCTTTACATTGCAAGCCATCTTCAGGGCTATCATAAAGGCGAGAGAGGACGTCGTGTCACCAAGATCCCATATTCATCACCTCCTATTGGTCAAAATAGTATGTCCCCATCAAAAAGCTTTAAACCCATATTAAGTAGAGATCTCACTCCTCCCGAAGGTTATCTCTCTCTACAGCTCAAGCCTACAGGGAGTTATGTGTTTTTTCTTTTACTTATTTAATTTAAATTTTTTTTAAATTTATTAACAAGGAAGGTTATATATATTTTTTAAATATGATAATATGGAAGTAGATAGCTTAGGAGATGATAAATCATCTAATTCTTTGCAAATTCACAAGATAATTGAAGTGATTCCTATTTTTCCAAGTGAAATTGCAATGTTTTAAAATTTTATTCAGAGTATTATTGATACTTCATAAATATGTGCATTTTAAATAATTGAAAAACACAGAGACACTTCCTTCTCACTCGGTAATATAGAAAGGTAAAAAAAAAAGTCTCACATCCATTCTCAAAAATTTTTTCTTCAAATCATAATTCAGTAAAAAGTTATAAATCCTTAGCAAGGACATTTTCTTATAATAAATCAAATTATTGTAACAAAAGATCACATTCAGATTCATCTTCGTCAATTTCAAATCCATCTATCAACGGATCAGAATCAAATATATTAATTTCTTAACCACCAGGTTTAAAAAATTCTAAGAGGTAGTTATTACAGGAGAAATGATACAATTATGATATATATTTATATATATAAGTAATTTAATTTGACATTTTTAAAAGTTCTTAAATAAATTATATTTTTAAATACTGCAAATTTGTAAAAAATTAAATTAAATTTTTAAATGATTATTCCATGGAATATGGATGGATTGGTGACAAATCCAGTATGAACTGGATTATTTATTGCAGAGTTATATTACATTATATATCGAAGAAACAAAATTAAAAAATGAACTAAAAATTCTCATATAACAATTTTTAATATTTAGAAAAGATGGCACTCAAGGATTAATCGCATGAGGTGGGGTGGCAATCCTCATAAAAGATAAAATAGCATATGAACCAGTAAGTACGATCATTCACTGCTGAGTATACTCGTATGACTTCTAATTTACAGATAATATCAGTAAAAATATTTTCACCATTCTCACTAACAATTAGCAATTTTATTTGTTTATTTGCTACCGGGTAGGCATTTTACTTGTAAGGAATTTCAAAATGTATATAACCATATATAATAGGGCTAGTATTGTCAGTTGGAGACATTAACGCTCACTCATTGTGAACTTTGGTCTTGCACTAGAACGATTGGTCACGGGAGAATTTCGTGATTCTGAATGACCTTTCACCCACTCATATATGTCATAGTACACGGGTACAGTGTCCGCCATTGTCCTAACTATTACCTCTTCAGCCAATGCTCCACGATTTACCTGGAAAGTAGCAAATGATTGCTCTAGAAGTGATCATATCCCGATCGGAATTATATTTTATAATATGAACATAAATATGCCAACCAATACTGACAGGTGGAAATTAAAGGAAGCTGAATGGCAATCATATCAAATATTATCTAGTTTAACTGATCTCAGTTTTTCTGATGATAGTATAAACAAGATCATAAAAGTTCCGAAACATATAAATGATTCCACAAATCAAAACCGTTTATTCATTCTCCCTCCTCATTGTTCCAAAGGCCCTAAATTTAATTGTAACAACTAAAAATGTTATTCTGGTATACACAGATTCTCGATCTCTTCAATTATGGGTGTTTAGGCGTTCAATCATGTGCACAAACAATAATATGTTTCTTGATATGTTCAACAGAATAATAGATTAATAGAAATATAAAATAAAAACAAATCTATTTTGGGTTCCTGGACAAAGTGGCATATCCGGCAAACACAAAAGTGGCTATTACAGCAAAAGAAGCAAATGATCAAGGGCAAAATATTATTTTACACCAATAACCGATATTGTGACAGCTGTAGTAGAGTAGCGATAGCAAGAAAATGGAACGAGAAATGGAATAAAATGGGACTAGGGGGGAAACTTCGTGAGAAAAAGGAAGATATCGGAATTCTGGAGCAGCAATACTCGGAGTTGAAGGCGGGAGGTCAACTTTTAAATAGGCATTGAAATGTACTTTTATTAATTTTAAAGTTCTTTTTTAATTTTGAAAAAAAAAAAAAAAACATTAACTTCTCTGTTTCTGCATTGTTTCAATGTAGAATTAACAGTAATGTTTTGTACTAGTGGATCAAATTCAAATGGAGACTGTTAGAGGTTTGTTGGGCCCAGTTCTGTGGGAGGGTTGTGGTCACCGTTGGCCAGACATCGCGTTCTTGCTGTTGGGTTGTGGGTGGCTGTTACTGGGACACCCAAGTCTGGGACTCCTGAGGCTCTGGAAGGCAGACACTTACGAGCGAATCTGTTTAGCGATGGGTGGTGCCGTTGTGGATTCGTTGTTCGTTATGCTAAGTCGCTATTCCTATTACCTTCAATACTCAATGAAGTTAAGACATCAATCAACCCTCTGGTTTAAATGTCTATAAAAAAAAAAAATGTGGTTCGAGTTTTCATTGTTTGAAACGATTGATTGCGGGCGATGATAAGCAGTAACGTTTATGATCAAAGCCTTGGGGAACTCCACAGACCTTTGCAAAAACCCCGATTTCTGCTGTGTGCTCTAGAGATTCCGAAAGGAACGGTTCATTATGAAGAGCTCGAAAATGGCCAAACCATTAACTTGACTCCCTGATCTCACAAACTTATAAGATTGAAGATGGTGATTCTATAAAAATCCCTAGAATTGCTCAATAGTAATGGTGCTGTTTTCCAATAAGACTACGGAGGATCATAAAGAACATTAATGACGCGCAAAACTGACAGAGAACTATATAGCAAGCCGATAAAGAGAATGATGAAAAATAACGCAAAGCGAGGTACAGGGTGACTATCTCCTAGTCTAGGGGGATGTAGTAGTGTGTTTCCGCACAATTGTTAGTTTTCCCCTCGAAGGTCAGGGAGGTCTCGTGAACAGTCTTCAGTAGCTCTGGAGGACTCTCCGTATCTCCACGAGGTGGCTTGAAAGTAAGTAGTCGTGCCTTGAGAGTAAAGGCGATAACTACAGTGCTGAAGAGCTGAAGAGAGAGTTGAGCGTTCGTCATATAGAGAAACCCACTCACTTGCCTGAACCAAGATATCCTAACCGCTTATATATCTCAGTGTTAGATACTATTCTTTCGGTGCGCTGTATAAAATAAAAATAGAAAATTAACGTTAATAATATTCTAATATGTAAATTCTGTCTCCTAAAAAAAAATGAAAAGTTTTTTAAGATTATTTAATTTCAGATATTTATAAAACACGTCAGAACTCAAAATATTAAGTTTATTTACTTAAAAAAAAAAGAGCCTCTATAAGTTCCTATTCAAAATATATAGAAAAATATATAGAGAAATATAGAATTGTTGTTTTCAATTGAAAATTGTTGAAAGTTTACAGCACAAAAGCCACTTGAATGAACCTAAAAAGCATATAAGGGAGTTGAGTTTTCACACAAAAGAGATAAGGTAAGGGCTGTTAGCCATTTCATTCAGGAAACAGGGTAGGTTCCTGGCTGATGAGATCTATTTGAGAACAGAAATAAGAAGCCATCTTTAGAATTTCATCCCCCCCCCCCTACTTCCACTTGAGTTATACCTCTCATTTCGGGTTTTCAGTGTAGAAGTCGCTAACGTACTTCATGGACTGTTGTTAGTTGTTGTAAGCCTAATTAAATATAATCCACACCGTCTATGAAAATCGATTTACGCTCAGTACTGAGGATAAATGACTAAACACTAAGCAAGGATTTGCTTGAGTTGTGGAAAACTATCCTCGAGATGAACAAAAAACCTATCAGTTGTTAATACATTAGGAATGTTCTCACGGTGCGTTATTAGGAAAGATTTATCAATTTCAGATATCAAGCTGACTACATGCCTGTAGTCATTTAAGGATAATCATTAAATACATTTTAACGTTATTCAGCAAAGAAAATTCTTCAACTGGGAATGGAATTCAGAAGTGCTGTGGATAGCCCCACTAGAAATACTACTAAAACAGAGCTCATTTCACGATCTACGAAAAGAATATATATTTATTCTTTTATAAGCGCTGATGGAAAAGTTACAGCACTGAACAAATTTTTTTTATAAAAATAACTCTTTATTAAAAAATAAATTATTCTGTATATATTTCATAGACTATAATTTTTGATGGGGTACATAATAATAGTTCTTGCTCGTTCATACCGGGACATAACCCGTCCTCAGAGAGGAGCCCAGGTTAACCCGCGATAGACTATCTGGCACCCATCTTCTCCTTATCCTAGGATAAGAAGGAGAGGAGTCAAGGAGGGAGTGAGAGGAGGAGAAAAATGCAAGTGCATTAAGTCCCTTGATATTTTAACCCAACTGGCTGGAGTAGGAGGTCCCTTGGCCACCTCCTTTTGAGGCGTCGAGGAGGGTGGTCGGGATGACCAAACAAATTAAAGAACAATATGTGCAAAGTGAAAGTATCGAACATTATTTGATAACCCTAATTATTAATTATTCATTTTTATTTTAGGAAAAAAATATCCTAATGAGTTGACATTTTTTCACAGACCAAAAATAGAGAGGAAAACCCAGGAGAAAATATATATTATATTTGACAGATTTATATCCCTATCTTTTGAAGTTGACATTCAAATTTATCGTTGTTTAGAGCTATAATGGATCTTGAGAGATGAAACCGTCGGTAGCAAAGTGGATAGCACGCACGGCCGAAATACTTTCCGCTTAGTAGTAGTATTAGTAGTAGTCCCTTAGCAATCCCTTAGCAGTCCCTTGGCAGTACCATCCTCCTTAGAAATCCTCCTTAGCAGTCCTTAGTAGCCTTAGCAGTCCTCCTTAGCATCCTCTTTACTGCCATACTGGCCGTGGGTACGATTTCAAAATTGCCTTTATTTTTCATCTATCACATTTTTCAAAATACTAGTCATTTATTTAAGGAATGTCCTCCCATAAGTGATGTATCACTGGTCACAGGAATATATGGGAAAACGCGTGATGACGCTTATTCCCAATTGTCAGCCCTAATCAACTTGTTAGGGGCGAGAGTACGCGGAGAGATACCTCTATAGACCTTCCCTGTCAGCCCTCTAACAGCCTCTCGAGCCCTACAGGAAAGGGCGGAGGAAGTGGGATCATGATTTATCGGCCCAAGAAACGAATTTCCCCAACCTTATCCCTCCCCCCTTCGGAAGAACTAAATGGAGAAGTCTGCCTCAAACCATTCCGATTTGTCATCCATATCGATATGTTTCGGGATATCACTCAACAATGCCGGCCTCCAACTTCCCCCCTCTTTTTTATTATTACTATACTTTGTTAAGCTTAGTATCCTTCCTAATAAAGTTGATTTGTACAAAAATTGATATGAACTAATTTACTTAAATCATAAACAGTTTTTAATATAATGAATAATTGTTAAACCAATTTCCCCATGTTTGATATTTAAGTAAAGAAAATCTTTGCTAAGATAAAAATATCTATTTCTTTTTTAAGATTTTAATTTAACAATTTTTTCAAATATATGTAACTTTACATGAATAAACTAAGGTATATAAATTTAATTTAATGAAATTATAAGTTACATAAACACGTACCAGCTATCATTCGCATCTCACATCATTCAGAAAGACCTTCACATTCAAAAATAGTGCACTCTCTATAAGATCTAACTAAAGCGGTATACATTCTCACTGAGACGTTACATATGTCCTGTAACAACCATATCCTAAAGAGAGAATCAACGAATTATTTCAGTATGAATTCCATGTCATTGTTATGTCAAGAATGAGAACATTGTCATGAAGTTTATGAAACATAGAATTTTCAGCAGAATGAAGACAATTTAGTCTTTTCTACATTTGAAATCTAAAATAGGCTTTAGAGACCAAATTTGGACACCTATTCACAATAAATAAAAACTATATTATGTTAACACCTAAGCTTAAACTTTATAGAGGAGCTAAGAGTAAAATAAATATTTAAACGCAATAATCAAAAATAGCAAGACCTGGTTCCTCAAGGTGTCTCCAATAGTACATTACAATAAAACTCAAGATACATAGAAGTATCTTCTACAATACACTAGACATATACTTCAATATACATAAATTCACATAAACGAAACTTTTTCCAAACTTTCCTACCAGAGCTTGCTCTAGCCGCAATTCGGTAGTCCCATGATAATCTGTCATTGCCCTGGTATAAATAAAAAATATGTACGACTCCCCTGTATTACATAACAAAGTATTATGAATTTTAGCCAGAGACAAAATAAGTCCTACGTCCTACAAACGTGTGTCAGACATTCTCATATGTTGGGGCCTTTTTCAACCGCTTATTATTAACACTATGCTGAGCTTAAAGAGTGCAAGTTGTTTTCTGAATGAGGGTATAGGAGCCCGTAGGGTTTTTCAGGAATAGGGCCTGAGAATACACTATATCTGAAATAGCCCTCCAGACATATATATATTTTATTAATAATATCAATAAGATACATAATGACCAACTTTATGCGGTAGTGCTATATAAAATGTATCAATTGAGCATTGTGTTCATAATCTAGAAGGAGAAACCAATCAATTTGAAATAAGACCAGGAAAAAAAGTGGTTTTTAATTTCTTGAATAAGCAGGTCTTACTAATTCAGTAAGTAAGTAAGGTAATATATAACAAGTAGACATATTAAGTTTTATCAAAGCTCTCCAAAATTGATAAAATCAAATTACCAAAAACTCATAAGAAAACTGTTTACTAAATATTTAGTTGTTATGTGTTATAGAATATATCTAATGAGTCTTAGTCTACAAAATTCAGTTTTCTTCCGAATTTTGTTCATCGCCTCGATAAATCTGAAGTTTGTCTGAAAGCGAAAGGCAATGTTTTTCAAATATGGAAATTATATATTTCCCAAATTCTACTTATATTATATATCGCTACATCAATGAGGGAATTGATACCATCTCAGAGGTCTCGCCTCAATGCCTGGCCTCGCTCCTAATGGCACTGCATGAATGACATACGATACCTTGAGAAAATGAGACAGATCTAGGAATCTTGAGATGTGTGTGTGTGGGAGTATTCCTTGGCCGACAGCAGCTGGCTTTGTTTGGCTCGGAGATCTCAGACAAGAATATTGGGAAAAAGGGAGGAATAAATACGGTACATTCACGATTAAAATATAAATCACATACTTGGAAATAGACGAAAATCTCTTCGCGCCAACTGCGAACTTCTTAGTCCAAAGGAGTGAAGATGTGACCTATATAGAGAATGAGGTCTCAATACACTCTTCGTAGCATGTTACCAGCTGTATGTTTAGGTCTTCGGCTGCATTCTTGTCTAGTGATGGGAATGTCCTTTTGGAGCCCTAAATGGACATCTCTTCATTCACAACTGACCTACAAAAAGAAATTAATATTAATCTCTTAACTTATATTCTAATTAATATTTCATTGAAACTTTGAAAATTAAAATATATATATATATATTTGTTGAGTCCCCTTGGCCTATGAAGGCTACGGTAAATTCTACTTATTGTTAATTATTCTTAAATGATTACAAATATGTATATATTTTTTAATGGTAATGTTTCTTGTGTGTCTTTAGTGAAAGTCATTTATTTGAACCTAGAGATAGCTTGGAATATGAATAAATAAATTCAATAAAATATTGAAGCAGGTTTTCAAGCTATATTCTATTAGTTATGTAAATTACTTAAAAACCTGGTAAATGTTTATAACTCTTTTTTTTAAAGTTCTAATTTAAGTTTTAACTTGAAGTTTTATCGTTTTCTAACACATCATTTTCCTTTAAATAATCGTTGTCAAAATTCTTCGAATGCGTTTAAGAAACGTTAAATATAAGTGTACTTAATAGATAAAATAATACATTTTGTAATAAAAGAAAATAAGGCTAATAACGAATCGATCTGTTTTAAAATGGGAGTTTCAAAACACTTTCCTAACTATGTGGTATCAATTATTTCAAATGCAATGTAAATATGAAACTAAATAGACACTATATTCTATATATAGTTTCCTTTCAATATATAGATAATGAAATAATATTGACAGACCTTCATTGTCAAAACCTCTCTAGGAATAGTCCTATCATCACTATACAGAACTTTTTATAAATATTGATAAAAATATTTATTTGAAAACTTTAAAAACATATATTTTTAAATTTTTAACAAAGAGGACGTTTAGTCTGCAAAGGCAGATCGACACTTTGTTGAATGAAATCCCAGTAAAATCTGCTTCCCTCCTTTATAGTCTGAGTGCTTTACGTTAAAAAAAAAATAGGATAAAAAAATAACAAATTAAATTAAAATTAAATTCAGATACGCTGTTGTCTAAATATTTCAAAACTAACCGAGTTAGCTGAATTTGACATTTTGTTTTACCTGTTCTGAGAGTTAGCGTTAATTCTGAAGCATACGACTCTAAATTTTATAAAATACAATATTCTCTCCTCAAATTTTGCGTACGGCGTGTTTAAAAATCAATAAATTACTATTTGTCTGTGGCTATAGCTGAGATATATAGCTGCGTTAAGTTGTCAACACGCAAACGCGCTAACTGGCACAAAATTAGCAATAAGTGGTAAATAATTGTTCTTCTACTTCCTTTCAAAAGTGACTGAAACTATAACAATTAGGAATAAAATATAATAATGAAACAATTTAAAATACTCATATGATCAAATTCGTACGCAATAAATCTATAGAATGTCTTCAATTTTACTATATGTTGTATTATTTTTTCCTAACACTTTAATATAAGATTAACAGTTATTTAAATGTCTTCTCTTTGTAATAATGGAAAGGTTTATATTTTGCTTAAAATAAATAAATATTAAGAATTTATTATTAAGAAAAAAAAAATTTTTAGCCATTTTTCTAGAATCCCTGTGGCCATCGATAAAACATGTTTTAGGTTCTCCTCACTTGGTGACGGAGATTGAGGCAGCTGCAAGTGATCGTGATGAATGATGGAAATATAGGAGAAAAATGGGACCAGTGTCCATTCTACGATAAGATTATGAGGAATTTTAAATAAATACATATATATACTAAGATTACTATTTTGCTTTATTTATTCTTAATAAATGAACATCCTCCTAATAATAAATGAAATTTCTCATATTAAGCTCCAGAATTTATCTAAATAATAGTGGGTTTCTTAGTAGATTGTTGGATCACTGACAGGTTTAAGAAAATATATCATGGAATAATGTTGGTATGATTCCAATGGTTGGTATTCCAGGTAGTCTATTTATCTTGAGGCGAAGAGGATAAATAGACTAATAATTACAGATAACTGGCAAAGAATGAATGCTATCAAGAACGTGTTGAATTGCTTACATCTGTTTATCGGAGCGAGAAAATCTTCTGAAATGACAGAAATATCAGAGGCATGTTGTCAGTGTTAAGAATTAGTCATGAATGAGTTCATCAAGGCAGAACTTACACACTGTGGGAGAAGGGCTAAACCTTTGGCGCTAGCCCTAAGGAGTCCTAAACTACCTCAAACTCAAAGGAAATTATTGACACCAAGGACGAAGGAAGCTCCTCAGGATATTCCAAAGACAGTGACTTCTGTGGACGAACTTCAGGCTGCAATTATACCATAATGAAGTTCCCTCAAGTTCTTAAGCACAATGCTTCCATTCATGAGAATATTAATTCATCTCCCCACTGACGTTTTCTTTTCTTCCTACTTTTATTTCTTGTTTTATTTACTTGCCTTTCAGATTTTTCTTTTTTTTTCTTCTCTCCTCGATAGCTTTGAAGGATTTATTTCTTTTTCTTGCACTTCTCTTGGTTTCTACCACGCCTTGCAATATTTCATACATATTCATATTCTTCTGAGTATTTTAACTGATTGTGTTCTTGCTGGTAAATAAAAAAATGTAAGAGAAATGTTATCGTGAATATTATTCTTTAGCAAGCATGTTATAAAAGAAATGTGAAATAATAATAATATAATAATTTCAGTTAATGTGTTCTAAAATGTTTTTCTGAACTGTAATAAACGCAAAAATACCAATATTATGAATTTGATTGTTTCTACTCCTAACATCCCCCTCCTACTTTTCCCTCATCTCACTTCAACAAAAAACTATTTCGTTCACCAGTTTGCAAAAAATTACCAATTTTTTTTTTTAAGTAAAAGGGCCCGCAATTACATAAAATACACTCAAATTACATTCCTAATTATCTTCTTTAGTTTGCATACTTTTATTTATATATATTTTTTTTTAGATTTGGATTATTATAAAACTATATCTTACACCTATTTTGTCTTATAAATTTTCATATGGCTAATTATAACAAAGATGTTTAGTATCTAAATTTCTTTCTCTCTCTAAACTCTCATCCCAACCAACGATTTAGCACTAACTAAGTTACAAAGATATTTTTCCAATAATATCTTAAATGCAATTTTATTCTTAACCGTGCACGCTAGAGCGCGTAAAGACACAAAAGCACACAGGTTCTATATGCACACACACACACACACACACACATATTTTTATGAACAAATGACATTTTACTTTCTTCAATTCAGGATCGGTGATGATCCGTTGTGAATTTTTAAGATCATACAATCGTTATCAGCTTGATTGCCCTAAGAGAAATATATTAAGAAGACAACCGGTTTTATAGCACACTAAAGTTTTTAAATATTTTTTTAAAAATTATTCCAGAGTTAAAAAAACAGTTGTTACGCTATTTAAACTATACGAATTATCTAACATTATAATTTTTATTTGTATTCGCTTTTGAGCTAGGTAATTCTGATTTAAGTATTTTCTTTTTTTTTTTTATGATGTGAGAAAATTTTAAATTATATTTTTCCTATAGAGAAATAAATTAATTCGATGAATGTTGCTGATTTTGATTTTTTCAAAATACAAATTAATGAGCTTCAAGGTATATTGTTCCTTGTTAGGATTTATATATTTATAAACTTCTCTGAAATTTTTTGTTAAGCATTTTGGGAATAATCATTATTATAAATCATTTTAATACAATTAATATTATTATTGCTTTTTATTGCAGCCTTAAATTAGCTTATCTATAACAAGAAGGGTAATTTATTTATTTCATATATTAGAGACCCCTCCGGGTAATCTATAATCTGCTTAATATAATCACTTAAGAATGTATTATTAGTTAATTAAGCATTAAAGAAATATTAAATTAATAATAATTTGTATAGTTAATTTTCTAAGAAATATGGTAAGTTAAATTTAAATATTCAGTATTCAATTTTTTCATTGCTGGAGGTTGGTGTGCTGTTAGCCACCCAACCCATGCTATTGAATTTCTAAAATGGTTTATTTTTAGGCTTATTTATTTAACTATTATCTAGTTTCTACTTTATTTTCTGGTCTTGTCAAAGATTTTTTTGAAAATTTTTTATGTACGAGTACAATACATAATAAGGAATTCTAGAGTATGTCCTTAAGTAAAACCCTTCTTGCAACTGGTATCAGTTCCTCACTATTTGCACATAAAAATGTATTTTAAAGTGTTTCTTTCGACGATATATTTCTCGTATATTTGTCATTGGACCCATCATTTCTCATGAATTCTGTCCCTCTTAACCTTTATTTTGTTACTCACGAAAGTTTACACTATATCTATACATAATATATAATAATAATAATATAATTCAATATTTATAATGATATTGTACCCATTACATAACGATATTCCTCACATTTCTCTCATTACATAATTGTATAGACAAGACATGCTAACAATGGATTCCGTTNGCTCCTAAAAATATATATATATATATGTCCTAAATATTAAGAAAAAAACAGATATACGAATTGTTTATGTACAGCTGGTTTTCCTTGTAAATATAACAATTCTATTTGTTATTCTCTACATTGGCCTCCTTGAACTAATCTATTTTGCCTTTGTTTAAATTTAAGTATTCGGCTTAGTTACGATAGAAGTATATATTTTCAGAAAAAATAACCTAAAATATTTAATGATTTTACTAACTTTACTATACTATCGATGATATCTAATCAGTTAAGTTACCCATTATGTGGAGAAACTATTTCATAAATTAAGAAGTGAACACCAATTTTACAGGAAGTATAATTTACACTATATCTGAAGAATAGTTTATTAAATTATAAAATGCAAAATTATTAAAAACAATAATTATCTTAATGGCAACTTATTTAATCAATGATTAATTATACACATGTGAGGGGGTTTATTTAGGTAGCTTTCTTATAAATAAATTGGCCTCATTCCCACCGGGGACTTCTAAATTCCCACACATTTTGATTGATCTTAAAAAATCCAAACGGTGCTCTTCTCCATGATTTTAAATATTTAACTACAAATCCATTGATTAGATAAAAGGTTCATCTATTTATTGTCATTATTTTATTTTAATACTCATTTACCACACAATAAACGATTCTAAATACAAACCGTTCGAGTAAATTGTATCTGCGAGAGTATAAAAAATTAAGTTCATCAAATTCTAATAACAAAATTAATAATCTCTCAATTGTAAATAATAAACGATAAACACTGTTATTGAAATAGATGAATAATAAGAAAAATATAATATATATNAAATTATCTTCCTGGTACTCCATAAATCAAATGAATTTTGCCGATTGTAGTTAATAAATGTAATAATGAATGAATAAAATAAAACAAGTATTAAAATGCAGATAAAATATATTTTTATTTATATATTTAAGTTTTTTTAAATGCTAAATATAATTATTATATATTATTTAAAATCTTATGTAAAGAATCCTTAAATTTAATTGACAATGGAACCTACTTATCCATAATGCACTTCATGCATTTTTGGTTTTTAATCAAATTCCAACATCTAATCATGAAGTTTTCCTGGTTGGTCATGTGAGTGTAAATAAATTCATTTGTAATGGGTTTTTGTGCTTTTATATTTAAATTCAAACCACTAGATTATATATATTTTTAATTATTAGTTAGATGTTGAGTTTCAAATAACTTCATTGTAAAATATTATGTATTGTCCACTAACTGAACTCAATGTTTCATAAATATATTACCAATACCGATTACATCATTTGAACATTGTAGTTAAATCAATTGCTTTCGATTCATATTTGAAAAAGAGAAATTTAAGTAGTTAGACATTCATAAATATATTTTCGATAAGGTAAGTGATATAAAAAATGTATGGAAAATACAATCTTTATTTCATTCAAAACTTTAGTTTTTAAAAATATAAGAAAAAAAATAGTAGAAATGGATGATACTCTGTCTATGCAGACTAAGAAAATTCTGCGGGACTCCATTTTATATTTTCGACATATTTATGGAAGAATTGAATCGTCTATTTGTGTTTGTTAATTTGACCCCTTTTATATTTTAAGTAAAATTAGTAAAATTATTTGGTTTCTTATAAAAATATAATTCAATTGGAAAAATTGTGATTAATAAATTAATTTTCTAAATTATAACCACTTTATTTTCTGTTAATATTATGTAAAAATCTGCTAAGAAACTGTAGCAAAAATGTACATTAAACTATTAATTAAAGTACTTCTGGACATCTCTGTTTCTTAGGCGAACCACCATCATCCGTACCACACACAAACACATATCCAGCATAACTTTCGTATATTTAATGTTGCCCAATTCATCCGAAGTCTTGCCAGAATAATTCGAAATTCTTAGCTATGTTTCCTTTTCAAATTAACTAAAACAGTATTATTTTAACAATTTTAGTGCAAGGAAACAGTATAAAAAATCTAACTACCCCACCCAGGACTCGAATGTGGATCTACAATATATCGTCTTATGCTCGGAGTAGCTGACATTGTTAAGCTGTTTAAATGACTCTCGTTAATTACTTTTAAATTTTAATTTTATAAATTTTTGTGGTATTCAATCCTACGTAAATTTTAACAATTTTAGTGCAAGGAAACAGACTAAATAAATCTAACTGTCCCAGCCAGGACTCGAACCTTATATATATACTTAAGTTACTCTAATGCAAGTGTTTTTCTGTTTGAAAATAAGTAGTCATCCCAAGCATAAACAAATTTATAAGGAGAAAAAAATAATGAATTATTTCGAATTCGATTGATTTTTTGAAACATTATATTGAACTTTAGAACCTCAAGTTTCTCAAACTCATGAAATGTTTTAAAATGTTTATGCATGTTACACTAGATTGATAGCTCTCAAAGAATAGGGCAGAGCGGTGTTGTAGACAACAGATTAAAAATTATTATTTTTGGAACCCTCCATCTATATGTGAAGGCATCTTAGCTTCATGCAAACATTTCACCCTCCAAGCAGTGATAAAAAAAAAACGAAAGAATTGGTCGCTTATAAGTACACGAGTACATTATCAGTTGAACATCAAGAAGAAAGGAGATACAAAAAAATGTAAAAAGACTTGTACGAACAAAGATAAGAAGAATTGATTACGTTATCTTGTTATGCATGACATCTTCATAGCTGATGATCGAGCAAGATAATGGCGAACCAGGCCGGAATTCGATCCGTGTTCAAGTCAAGTTGGTAAGTCAGGTTATTTGGCAAATTCATTTTATATTTTTTTTTATCTATACATCTAGTAAATATTGTATTAGTATAGAGTTTCTTTAATCAATAATGATTATAGAAGTTTGTTTCATGATATTTAATGCCAATTGAAAAATTTTCAATTAAATCCAAGAGGTAGTAAACTATTTAATCTTTATTTCTCCCATTGAGCAAACCATGTGCTTCTTCTCACAATGTGTGTAAACCAATAAAGCGCTGTCCCGAAAGCCTGTCATGACTATTTTTTCATATGTTTCCTAAAATATAAATTTAAATATTTATCCAAAGTTGCACTAAGTAAATATTTCTCTCATTATCCTCAATATTCTGTTTCATTTGTTTATCACCATCAGTTTTCTTCAATGGCTTTTAAGACTATTTATTCAGTTATTTGTTGAGATTTCACTGCTAATTGTACCTTATTTTTTATCATAATTTAAATAAAACTTATTGTTTTCTTTGGCGAAGTTAGTTATTGTTTGAACCTTAAACTTGGCCCGTTCGTTAATGTTCGTTTAGGCTTTAATGTAACTTTTCTTCGACCTATTAGGATGAAGAACGTCCATAATGGCATAGCATACACACTTAATTGTTAATTTTGAGACATTTCAATTTACTCCATTATATCAGGAAAGTTTCTCTTGCTACCACCCCTATGACTCAGAAAAAGGCCTGAAATTTTGGCCAAAACATTGGCAGTAATAGAAACAGTTTTGATTTTAAATTAGTTTTATATATATATATCATAAAAGA
>KZ807269.1:162604-174569 GCA_000696205.2 Oncopeltus fasciatus | reverse complement strand
CCTGAAGAAGCCATCACATGATGTGCGAAAGCTCGGCAAAAAAGAACAATTTGACTCGGTCCAACCCGGAAGATGAAATGGTAAATACATCTGACGACCGACGAAGCCTACGTGAACAATTTTAATATAATTATTTAATAATCTTACGTTTCCTAAATGAAAGAATTACTTGTTTATATTTTAGGCAAAAACTTGTGTATGAAAATACATGATTTATTTTCCACTTTCTTGCATTATACACACATAAACAGAAAAATGAGCGAATACCAAACTATCGGCAATTTCTAATTAATCAATCTTAAATCAGTAGACTATAAGGAATTTATGTTTTCTTTTTAAAGAACTATTAGGTTTTTTTTTAAATTTTACTCTATTGAAAAATCATTCAATGGAGGACAATAATTATAATTGAATAATGAATAAATTTTTAATCTATAAAAGTAATAAAACAGGCAGATATTTTTTATGAAAATTAATATTATAATCTTCCATCTCTCCGAAAATCTTCCCACTTTTTAGAACACAAATTTCTTCTGTCAATGATTTTTTTGATAACAGATCGATCTTATCAATTTTATTGGCTAGTTTTAGGCTGTGATTTGTAAAGAAAATTATTTTAAAAAATTACTAAGGTACAGTTCTCGTTAGAAATTGATAGTATATATTTCCTTCAATCAGTATTAATTATAAAAATTTTTTTTTTAAATATGTCGTCTTTTGTCTTGGACATACATATTGAAAATGTTATGTCTCTGCGCTGTCTGATAAATTGCTTAGAAAATCATTATATTATATTTATATGTCCTCATCAGAAAATTATACCCAATTGTATGAAATTAAGTACCTCGCAAAAATAATTTACTGCTATAATTAAAATCAGTTAAGTTGTTTTAAATTTTCAATATTTATATTTTCATTACAGTAGTTTTGTTGTGAGTCACATAAAATTACAAACACAGCGCCATAACATTCAGTCAGACATGTTTTCATCTCCTAGATCAAAATATCATTGGTGGAAAACACATGGCTATTTTGAGGAGCGCTTCCTGTGTGCGACCAATCCCATTCAATCTAGGCTACTAATTTATCCAGTCTAGACATGTGTGGGGCCCTAGGTTCTGTCGACGTAGGACCCTACCTGGTGATTCCTCAGCCCGCTCTAGCTCGCCGTTATGTACGGTAGAGCAAGCGATAGTCTTCAGTAGGATAACGAATGATGAGATAATCAGTACGCTGTGGCTGGAAAAATTGCAATGATTATTGTAGGGGGCGGTATAAGAAAATGGTATATTGAAAAACATTGATTACAAGACCAAGAGTTTTCTTAGAGTGTCATGAAACAAAACTCATTATTTTTTGTACAAATTTCAGATGCGTATAAGGCATATTTGCGGGAAGCTTAGCACTCGGTTTTACGTCCTAATCTGGTCATTATTTTCTACAAATATAAAAGTTTTTCTTAAATACTAACAATGGTGTGTAAATTGTTAAATTAATTAAACATTTAATTAAGTAAACGGTAAAGCATTAAGCTCTATCAACGGATTAGATAGGTAACGAATAAAACAATCATTAGAATAAGAGTTCTGTAAAATATATTTCTTTCATTTTATATTTTATTGATATAAAAGGAACTTTTACAATTCCCATTTTAACATAAAATAAAGAGTATTTTAAGTAAATAATTTGACTCCTTTAGATTGTAAGACACATTATTAGGCACAAAAAAAAAACCAGGCATTGAAGGATCTCGAGGAAAATCATGGCATTTCCCATAGAAATGAGAACAAAAAGAAAATACAGCATTCAGCTCGACTGAACATATCCTGATCATTACATAGTCATATTCACTGGCAGGATACGGTTATCTGCTATTTACATATATCCTGTAGCAGGATGCAAATCCGCCCCATTTATAAGAGAACATTTCCTTCCGTGACTTCAAAACGACTTAAATGGTTAAAAGTAAAGCTGTATTATTTCCTGGCAGAATTGTATCTTGTACAACTTTTGCAGAGAAATAAGAATCTACCATTTTCTACTTGCTTGTAGTTAGTACTGCTTGATTACAATTTAACTCCATACATTTAATTATTTGTTTTCATACAGAATTGTGTTACTATATAATTTCATATTACTTTTAATCTAAGTTATTATTGTCTGTTTCTATGTGTGTGATCCTGCAAATTAATGTTCCTTTTTTCATTCAAAGAAAACACAATTTTATTGATGACAGTTGATATTTTGTATTTGAGCAGAGGTAATTGCTTAGAATTTTATTATAGTGATTGTTAAATTTGAGTTCCATGACAATTCATAATTAGATCGGGTGTTGGTTTCAGGGAGAAAACATTTTTTGATTTCCTTGTATTATTGTTTTTTATTAATCATTTTAAATACTTATTAGCTCTGTTAATTGTAGTCTCTGGACGATACAATTGTCTTTGCTCATTTGCCACTTATGTCCTACAGGAGATAATCCTCTTATATTATTATTAAACTGAGTCAAATAATATAGTGAGACTAAATACATAAAACTCAATAAATTTTCTGTTTCACGATTCATTTATATATATATATATATACATAATAAAACTATTTACTTAAAGTTTTCTATAAATTGAAGGAAACATATGTACACGTACATACATACACACATCTGTTTATACTATCACTTTGCTCACCACAAGTATATTGCTCTTTCCTTTTCTTAGACAATTAATTACAGCAACTGATGACCATCATTTAAAGAGTAAAAAACAGATCAACTTATATAAATAAAATCATTATTTGTCAAAATATTATAGTTGTAAATTAATGTACTTATGATCTTTAAGATAACTTATGTTTTCTCTCATTGTCAGAGAACTATACTGCTATATATGTATGAGGTTATATATGTAGTATGATGATCCTCTGTAGAATCCTCTGCTTCCCCTAAGAATTATAGCTAGTTAGCTTTTTTTTTTTTTTTTTTTTTTCTGCAGGTTTTATTTGCAAGGTATACGAGAACATTTCCCTGAGGAACTCCGCTAACTTCTTTAAAATGTTTAGATAATTTAAGCCACTAAGAACTAATTTCCTATCGTTTCTTACATTGCCATATGTCCCGGTCAGACAAGTTTTTCATTTTAATTTTATTCACAGCACAACCGACGCGGCTAAACCCATTTTATACTGCTTTACGTACATAGTCTACGAAAGATATTATGGTTTTGTGTTGATTTTTTTTTATTATTTAAAAACATTCTCAGGCAACAAAGTGATATACTTTTTAAACTTACTCCAGTAGTATATTGTTTCCGTTCTTCAATAAGTTATCAATAAATTTTTTTTATTCGCTGAATATTACTGTTAATGTATATAAACACAATAATGTTTACACATCACTTCGCTTACCACTTGTAAATTCTTCTGTCATTCAAATCCTTGATTCCTTGGACTTTCATAAGCTGCAACTTCTGTCACATCCATTATTTAAAGAGTTAAAAATAAATCATCTTATTTGAATAAAATCATTCGTTGAAGTATTAGTTCTATATTAAAGTCATTATCAAATATTTCACAAAGTAAAATATTAAATTTTTAAATTCAGTGGTTATGAAATTTTTAAATTCACATATCATTGATAAATTGCTTAAATCATTCATTAATTTCTAATATTGTGTACTTAAAGACCTGTCTGTCAATTTTCTGGATAGACGATTTTTTGTAAATCATCCAGCTAGATATGTGAAAGAGAAATTGTCATTGTGTTTTTTTTTTATTTTTTGTGTTTATAGACTTTTTGACATGCCAAAAGAAAATTGTTTTGTTTCCTTGATACTCCTTGTAGCCCCAAGGGAGGTCCCTGTTGTCTCTAATGACGGGACCCTTCATTAGTGCTAAACTTTAGGAAATTACGGAAATTGTGAGAAGACTGGTTTTTTTTTTACTTGTGTGAAAACCTTCTTTATTATTCCGTTCCTTTTTTTTTTGTACAGTTTGCTTGTGAGCAAGAAATGTATCTGAAATTATGAGAAAGGCGTTACTTTTAGCAACCTCTCCAGTTCATTTTTATTAACCCAATTCAGGAAATTTAGTCAACTGAAATTGTCTTCAAGATCTTGTATAGCATATTTAGAGTCTCAATAGTATTCCGATGCTAAGATGTCAGCAGTGTCAAAGCTTGGACAGTTCCAATACCTGAATTAATTGCGGAAGTTGTAAGAAGTATTTATAAAAATTTGGCAAATTTCTCTTATATTATAATGTATAATTGTCAAATATAATTATTTTTCTCTAATTTATTTATTTTTTTTGTTAACCCAATGTAATTATGCATGACAAAGTAATATTTCACTATTTTTTTCCCTAAAGAAGATCAGCTTTTATTTTACTAATTGATTTGTTTTACTTTCACAAAAATACAACAAATGAAATGAGCTGTATTATGCTTTAATACTTTGAAATTCGCAGCAAATGAGTTTTATCATTTAAATGTTGATTTTATAACAAAAACGCAATAAAATCAATTACAGTACTCTTAAACAAACTCAAAATATTAGTAAAAATTTTTAGTGCAAGGGAACAGAATAAAAAAACTAACTGTCCCAGCCAGGACACGAACCTGGATCTCCTGCTTTCCGGAATTTACGTGGGATTAAATACCACAAGAAAAATAACATTTATAAAATTTCAAAATATTAGTTTCCGATGATCTCTCTCAATTAAGAATGCCGCAAAAGCAAACACCAGCTTATGCATTATTTGTGAACTGCAAGTGCGTTAGCCACGTGCCTTTTGAGGTGATAATAAGGACAATCTCTTTAGTCTGAACAATTTCTTCTTCGTTCCCTTTTGGGTAGAGACTAAAGATTAGATCTTGGCTAAGATTTCTCTGAAAGCACCAGATGTCTTACTTCCATTTTTGCAGCAAGAATCAATAAACACAAGGTGCAGTCAAAACTTTGAGAGTTTTTAGAACTGAAGTCGTACATTTTACTCCCACGGGTTTCAATACATTTCAGAGGCATCCATATTAGGAACAAAGAATTTTATGGGGATTTTCAACCCTTTTCTTTAAATTTTCCTTCACGTTTCAAACGATTTATCAGCTGAGAGAATCCGAAATTAACAGTAACAAATAAGGGAGCCTATATCAAGTTGATATTTTACGCTTTCGTGACGAAAATCTTGTATCGGAGAAAACAAACAGTCTTGCTAGAGATTTGATGGTACTTTGTAGTGCAGCGATAAATGTCACTTAAGAAGATCTTATTAGCTATACACTTACTTGACTGACGGGCAACTCCAATGTGTGGCTGAAAAGCGAACAATGTCACTCGCCGAGCCAATATCCCTTGTACAAGGACAAATTATTTCAGTCGCTCATCATACACGCGGACTGTGGAAACACACAGCGAACACATCACATAACTCACAAGAAGGTTGAAGAACTTCTCTCTGAACACTGGCACTAATCAGAGTCACTAAATTGACAAAATGGCGGGCCGAGATGAGGTTCAGAAACAGCACAGTTAAGATCACACAACGCCAGACGTACATCTTCTGCCAACAATATACCTATCATTTATATATCTTACCTAACATAATGTTGTTTTATTTACTACATAGTTATATATTGATGCAATACATTATTTGAGTTATCCCTTTCATAACAATATCTTAAAACATCAGTTTATTTTTATTTTTTTCTTAAGAGAGGGCTTAAAAAAAGAAAACTCATGCTTCAGAAAAATTAATATGTTATGTAACTTAATTTTAATTGCAGTATTCAATTTTATAAATATCATTAGAAATCAATAAAAAAACAATTAAATATTATAATTACATTAAATGAAAGATTCTTAATGAGATTTAATGGAACTGCCTTGCAAATTGAAGACAATAAATTATTAATAGTGCTTATAGGATTGTGGTAGATTCACCATAAAAATTTTATGATAGCCATAACATTCAGTCAGTAAATACATCACCCCAAACTTTTTAGCCTGTACTAATCAAAAACTACTTCACACATGTAAAGAAGAAAAATCATCAATATATAATAATACTAGCAATATTTTTAATGTAAATAAATAAATGATAAATATAGATCGTTCGATAGTTTAAATTTTTACAGAGGAAGTACGTATAAGATTTTCTAAAAGTGTATTTCATTATTAAGCTATAAGCACTCTCAAATGTATGTGATTTTGAAATATTTTTATGACAAAATTGTCTGTAAGAGTGAACAATGTTATTATCTATTTAAGTTAGGTGAGGTTTTGAATTAAATTTATACCTCATTATTTGAATTATTAAATTAGTAGTTTCTCTATTTTTTCTTCCTTCTCTCGTTTAAATGAGATACATTTACGGCAAACGCATGGATGATTACTTTGTTTTTTATTAGCAAATAGGTTTGTATTTCAAATGTTCCTTTTAAGAATCTAAAAATATGAAATTATATTTTTCTGTTATTCATATTGAGATATAAATAAAATGTGAAGAACCAATGTCAGAGATAGAGAAGACATGGTCGTAAAGAGGAACTGTCTTATTTAACGATTGCTTTGAAGATTTTATGATCACTCGCTTCAGTCAAGGAAACGCCACGTAAACGGGAGGCAAATCTTAATGGACTATAGTCATCGCCCTAAAAGAACAAAAAATATTACTAATTGAACTATAATTATTTATCACTGAGATATATTTATGCCTTTTTTTCTGTAACTTTCGGTTCTTTGAACAAGATAATTTTTTTATAATAGCGTAGCTGTTTAGTATTTAAATTTCATACAAGCATAATGCTGTTTATATTGATGAGGGAATTTGTCAGATGGAAAAAGAGGAGAACTCGTTTTATTTTATTAATATATTCCTTACTGAAAAATTAATAATAATAATTAATTTTANGGTTTAGCCTCATCGATTGTGCGGCCCAGAATATCTTTTTTACAAATAAATTAATCTTTATTAATAATAGTGAAAGAAACTCTTCATGGGAGTTGTCAAATATTTATTATTGTGTTATATGAAGTGCAGTTACCTTCCTGGTCAATAATATAAAATATTTCTTCAAAATGAGAAGTATTAGAACTTCAATAATAGAGTAATAATTTTGTGAAGATTACATAGTTCATCCGGGCCTACTTAAGAAGAGGGGGGGGGTATTAAGATAAAGGACTTATACATTATCATGTTTATTTAAATAATTCGCTAGATATATATAATCCTGCCATTTTTTGTCTAGTACTTATAATACTTATAATTTCATCAGTTTGTACTTGCCATTGCATTGTCACTTGCACACCTCTTGTAAAGTGATGGCCACGATTGACATCCTAAGCTTTAGTTAATCAACCATATTCCTTAGAGCCCAGATCCTAGTGAATAATTAATAATAATTAATTTTAATTATTCTTTGAACCCCCTTGTCTGCTCTAATTAAAATTGAAATTAACTGCTACCTTTAGCCCTTTATTTAAGCATTGTACTGTTGCATTGTACTGAACATGAGGAACAAACATTTACGTACCGTAATCCGCTTGGAACATGCACGCTTCGTTTCACCCTTAACTATTTTCTAATTTAAGTACGGGGTGTCAGCGGAGAGGGGGAATGATATTTCTAGGTCCTGCAAATTTCGGTTACGGGTATCGATTACTTAACAAGTGAAACTTGTCGATACTACAGCCGTTATAGGTGCTGCTCGAATATTTTTTTTTTTTTCGCTCTGTCGATATTTTCATGGATTTCGCTGTCCTAATGATTTTCAAAGATTCAGACTGCAATTAAATAATAAATTATTATTTATACTGTATACGGTTAATACACTGCATTTTACTGTAAATGTACACTGCATTATTTAACTTTAAATATTTTTTTCCGATTTTTATGAAATAATTTATACTTAAATGCACAAAGTAATAACAATTATTATCTTATGCTTTAATAATTATTACAGTTATTTGTACTTATTTTTACAATAACGAGGGAAAAAAAATTTGTTTAAAATAGCATGAAAAAAGATTTTGATGTGTATGTATCTTTAAATATATGGTATATATAAAATTAACCCCAAAAGTAGTAAATATAATTTTAATCATACGTAAGTGTGGTTTCAGTCCTAATCCACAAAAGAAGGGCTGATAAATAATACATATTTTGCAATTGTTTTCCCAAATGTTTTAATTACTTGAGAAATTTGATTTCCTCGAACAATTATGTTCGAAAGAGCTTTATTTTGTAACTTAAAGTTACACCTTCTTTTACCTCGAGAAGGTTTAGTCTCATCGATTGTGCGGCCCAGAATATCTTTTTTACAAATAAATTAATCTTTATTAATAATAGTGAAAGAAACTCTNATCGTTTATTTTTTTTTTTTTTTAGGTTTAGAATTTTTTTTTTATTTTATTATGGTCCGTTGTTCCATTTCTATCCAATTTTTCAGTGCTACTTTGTGACAAAAACTACAAAATTTTAGAGAAAAAAACAACAATAAAACCATGAATAAAAAACTAAATAAAACGTTAAGAACTATATATTTTAGTGATATTTCCCCTAGGGGTAGGGGAAAAACATATTTGTATAGCATTAGTAGAGAGGTTTATTGGTGCAGCCTCCCACCTGAGCGAGGCGTGGGTCGGCGGCAGACACACGCGACGGAGCGAGAGCCGACGAGGAGCGGTACCGGGGGCGAGCGACGGCGGACTGAGTCTGCCCGCTACCCCCACCACCAGGCACCCCATTGGGCGACACGCCGGCCGCTCTCAGACACCATTGGCTGAGGGCCGCCTTCCGCGAGCTACCCCCGATCTTGGTCGTGACCGGCTCACCTACCCCTCTAGTGTTACCTAGGCCTCTTCCTTCTTGTATGGCAAATGGTCGAATCCCCTCCCTCTTGATTGCTTTCGCAAGCACATCCTATCGAGCCGATAAGAAAGTCAAGTCAAGTACAATAAAGAATTCAAGAACTTTTGAAGGACGTCCGTGCACTCCCATTGGTTGAGCCCAGAGGTGGAGTCTGAGAGCAAGGTCTGAGTCCGAACAAGGTCAGCATGAGTGCCTCTTCCGCGTTACTTTGACTCTTCAGGCTGAAATTGTTCTGTTGTCTCAAGAAATATATCCTCTTATCATCTGATCACATTACAATAAATTCCTTTAAGGCATTAATAATAATCAGCAATGAAGTATAGTTATATACTTTAAACACAGGAATGAAAATAAAGTCAGAATTTTTTTTAATTGCGTATCAACCTTTGGTCATTAACGCCAGGGTGATATTTTTAGAAAAGGGAAAATATTTTCAAGAAGAATATCTTCTTAGCAATAGGTCATGGTGAGGTATAATGAATCGTTAAAGCGAATATTTATTATGTGGATGGACAAAGTAATTTCGAAATAAGATTTCAATGGTTACACTTTATCCCACTTCAGATTTTTTTTATTATTATTTCAAATATTTTGCGATAAAGAAAATAGTGACCGCAGATGTTATAGAAAAGTATTTCTGCAGACCATAACCTCGTAGAAAGGAAAGATAAATTATATAATTAATAAATTGATCAATCTTAATCAATTTTAATTAATTGAAATTAATCAAACTGTTGCTGATATTTTTTTGGATAAGCAACTTATACTGTATATCATATGTAGTTAGAATCTTAGATTGGACATCGTTTTTTACGAGGAGAGATTTTCGTGGTGATAAAATCCTCAAGAACTATTCGTTAGCTGAAGAAGATTTAGGTTCTGATGACAAATCTATTTAATCCAAATCTTTTTTTTTTGCTTTTTGGAATGTTATGGTGAGGCTATCTACAGGTTGCCATCCCATTCTAGGCATCCATGGGTCACGACAAGCTTTTATTTATTGATTTTAACCCGCAGCGTCAGGATCGCGAGACCCGAACGGATCCCCTGAGCTACCCTCTCGCCCCAATCTTCTTTTGAGTGAAACGCATGCTCTCTATTCTACATACAAACATAAAAAATCTGAATACCCATATCAAAAATGTTTAAAGATTTTCATTTAAAGCTGGATATTGTTTTTTGCAGGAATAAATGTCTAAGTTTACAATACAGGTTTCTTACATTTAGAGTTGGAGGCTGACTGTCAATGGGAATATGTGAACAGTCATAAATCAATCATATCCTTTCATATGCAAATTAGATTCCTAAAAAAAAATATAACACACATTGGACTGGCATCACCAAGTCACTGCTGATTAAACTCAATAAAATAAAAAGCAATTAAAAGGTATTTGATATTTCATAATACATAAAAAATATTGGTCTTCCCTTATTTTCTTACCAACAAGTACAAAATTAATATCGTAAACATGCATCTTTGTCATGGAGAAATCAAGCTATTATCAGCGTTAGGAAAAATAAATGTATATAGCTAAATGTATTACTCTGCAACATATTATTCAGTAGTATTTACCATTTCATCTTCCGGGTTGGACTGAGTCAAATTGGTGTTATTTGCCGAGCTTTCGCACATCATGTGATGGCTTCTTCAGGGCTGAAAAGAGAATGAGAGTTGTAAAATCTTGGTGTTATTTGCCGAGCTTTCGCACATCATGTGATGGCTTCTCCAGGGCTGAAAAGAGAATGAGAGTTGTAAAATCTTGGTGTTATTTGCCGAGCTTTCGCACATCATGTGATGGCTTCTCCAGGGCTGAAAAGAGAATGAGAGTTGTAAAATCTTGGTGTTATTTGCCGAGCTTTCGCACATCATGTGATGGCTTCTCCAGGGCTGAAAAGAGAATGAGAGTTGTAAAATCTTGGTGTTATTTGCCGAGCTTTCGCACATCATGTGATGGCTTCTCCAGGGCTGAAAAGAGAATGAGAGTTGTAAAATCTTGGTGTTATTTGCCGAGCTTTCGCACATCATGTGATGGCTTCTCCAGGGCTGAAAAGAGAATGAGAGTTGTAAAATCTTGGTGTTATTTGCCGAGCTTTCGCACATCATGTGATGGCTTCTCCAGGGCTGAAAAGAGAATGAGAGTTGTAAAATCTTGGTGTTATTTGCCGAGCTTTCGCACATCATGTGATGGCTTCTCCAGGGCTGAAAAGAGAATGAGAGTTGTAAAATCTTGGTGTTATTTGCCGAGCTTTCGCACATCATGTGATGGCTTCTCCAGGGCTGAAAAGAGAATGAGAGTTGTAAAATCTTGGTGTTATTTGCCGAGCTTTCGCACATCATGTGATGGCTTCTTCAGGGCTGAAAAGAGAATGAGAGTTGTAAAATCTTGGTGTTATTTGCCGAGCTTTCGCACATCATGTGATGGCTTCTTCAGGGCTGAAAAGAGAATGAGAGTTTCTTTCCAACCCGGAAAAAGAAACGGTAAATACTTCTGACGACCGTCGAAGTCTACGTGAACATATTGCTCAGTAGCTAAAAAAAAATAAATAAATAAATAAAAACCCAATTACAAAATATATTTTAAACTTAATTTAAAGTTATTGAGGGTTTTTTTTTTCTTTTTTTAATGAAAATAAATGAGTGATTTAAGCTTTCCAATGAAAATACTCAAATTAATTAAAGCTCACAAATAATAACTAATTATTCACCCTTAACATATATTTCAATTACTAAAAACTTTAAGACAAAACCTTAGCAGCTCAAGATACGCCCATACAAAGTAGACTGAGCTCCAAAAATGGAATCAGTATTTCCGAAAGTACTCAGCAATTAAAATACATGAAAAGTATAAATAATTTTTTATTTGACATCTCTAATTGTCATCAGCTTCGCTACTAGCACAAAGAAAAGATAAGATTAGATTAATTCATTTTTTTGTTTAAATTAAGTCAGAGAAAGAGGGAGGAGAAGTTTTTGAGACAAATATTTCCCTTTCATTTGAGTTCGTACAGCTTAATGGGTGTAAAATTTACTTTTATAATATTTCCTTACTATAATGTTTTATTATTATTATTATTATTATATTAAATGTTATACATACATGCATAC
>KZ807269.1:124083-150788 GCA_000696205.2 Oncopeltus fasciatus | reverse complement strand
ATATATATACACATAAGTGACCATGATGTGTTTTAGTATCAGACAACTGAGTAATGTCGGGAAAAAATATGGAAAAATATTAATAACCATAAATTAAACTATTATAAACATTAAATATTTAATGAGAACAGTCCTAATAGCTTCCATTAAAATTCGATGAACTGTAAAAAATATAATCATAATGTCATGTCATATTGTATACTTTAATAGCTAGGTTAATATAAAAAATCATAATATAGTACATTACATTGTTTTAATATTACAATTATATAAATTATTATGCGTGAATGCACAATTAATATCTTCACGTTATAATTTATAAGAATATTTTATTGTTTTTATAATACAAATAATTATATCTTCTTTATTGTTTATTACCTGTATCATTACTATTGTTACTTATAATTCTAATGGAGCTTCTGAATTTAAAATCAATCTTTTTGCATTAAAATTTCTTGTGGAAGCAATAAAAGAGGCCCTTTTGAATTTTCAGCGGGATTTGCTCATATCCTGGATGTCCAGCATGTCCTTAACAGAATCAACAGTACTGGATGGAGTTCGCATACAGATGAGCTCTCTCGTCTGACGGAGAGTGGGGCAGATGGAAGGGAGGTAGAAAGAAACATTTCCATCGCACTACCTAGTCTCCGAGTGGCAAGATCGATTCACAGGCGTACGCTTCATAATGAGACACGTGTGACGTAACTTATATAAAATATTCCTTTTTTTTTTTTTTTTAAGTGTTGCTTAAAAAAAAAAATGAACATGCGATATAAATATAATGAGCTGTGATAGATAAGGCAAACATACAAGAATATGTAGATAAGTATGGTAAAAATTGAATGAATTTTTATTGAATGTTCTCAGCGAACAAAGAAGTAAAATAATTTATTACAGTCAATATATCTAATATGTATGTAAGAATTGAAGAAGGAGTTCTTGATTGACCATTGATGGGGATTCTCTTCTCAATGGGGCTCTGATGTGTTGGAGGTATCGCCGATGAGAGAGTCCTCAGTTGACTGCAATGGACCATGCAAGAGACAGTACCAATGCGTGTCTGGAATCTTCCCTAAAGCGACCTATCCTGGAAGGTTGCCGACGCCTGGAATCAGATGGCGACAACAGTCCAAACATTGAAAGAGATAACACAGATCACTAACAGATTGACTCTTGTGGTTAGTAACTATATCTGCCTGACTATTTTAGCTTTAATCAGCCTCATTAATTAGCATTTGTCTCTGGTGAGTTTTAAGGGCACTGGTTTTCATTGAATAAATAGTATATTATCATTCGTTAATTAATTTCAATAAACAATTTTAAGCCGTAATTATTCTAATACATTATATATTAACTCCTTAATCTTGACAGGACTTTTCTTGTCTTTTGGTCTAATTTAGTAAACTCTGACTTGTTTATTGTATTTCCAGTCATATTTTGAGTTTTTTTACGGCGGCAGTTAGTGATTTTCACTATTTGTGTGGCTCTAGTTGTGAAAATGGAATCACAGCTTTTCTCATTCCTGAGATCAGTAATATTCCAAACAATCAAAGGGATTGGGACACTGTAATTTTACAGGTTTTCCAAGAAAAGAAGAGGTCAGATTAGCTCGTAAATCCAAGATTCTGAACAGAAGACACACGTGTAAATTTTTGAAATCTGTCCTGTCTGGGCTAAGATCGAATCTCGAATTTCCTTTCAAAGCTTTTTTAATTTTTGCTGAATCTTTAATGTTGTACGTTTCTATCTTATGATGGAATACTATACTTATCTAGTGATTGTTCTGGCTGTTTTGCTTAAAACGTCTGCTTGAATCGCTTATATCTGTAACAGTAGAGATTCGAATAAATTAGTAAAGATATATTCTCAATTTGTCTATACATGTGATCCCCAATTCTGTTCGAGATCACCACTTTGTATTTTTGGACATTATATACCTAAATTGAAGTAGCATCATATTTTTATTATTTAAATCGTTTTAAAAGCCAAGACTAAGTTATGTGTCATTCAAATTGATGATAATAATAATGATTGTTATTATAAAATTAGAATAACAATATCTGATAATAATTATCGAACTATAATTTAAGATTTGTTCAAATTCATCAGTCGTTATTTTGAAGATTTCTTACCCTTCACAAATTTTCTGGCATCAAAATAGAGTATATAAATCATTGAAGTTATTTATTCCTACATAATATGAAAAGTTATTTTTTCTATGCATAAGATAGTGTGAGTTAATAATGATTATTGATAAAGCTATGATTATAATAATATAATGTTACTGATAATAAATAGTATGATAAGAAATAGCCCTAAATGTAAAAAATCACTCTGAAGTGATGTTGAATCCCATGAGAGAAAGGCAGAGGTTGCTCTTCAACCTTCTGGTCAGCCAGGGGGAGTTATCCAGCCAATCAGGTGAGGAACAGTGGAGTTTTTCCCTCCGATTGGCTGCGAGACCGAGTCAACGGGGTAAGGCTCCAGAGGATAGGGGAAGTTAGCCACGCTGGAACGGACAGCGGTTGGCTCAACAAACTCTCCAACCCCTGCGGGAATAATCCCTACGGCCAGTAACCTCCCCTCGAATAATGCCCAGTTCTCGTAGGGGTAGTGAGTCAGCCTGCTGTAACTTTTTCCCTATTTATTATTAAGGGTCTGAAGTGAACAGAGAAAACAACAACACTCCCACCCTCAGAAATCTCATATTCAGATTCCCTTTGATTTATTTGGAATTATTTGCATTTTTCTAATTTAAATAATCTGAAAAGCAAAATGAAAAATAAAATGTCATGCATGTGATTATCTTTAATTAAAATTAAATTCTGTTTATAAATAAAAATGTCTAGTGGAATTACACTGGTTTTATGTGGATTATCTAAATTCTATTTTTTTAAAGGGGTAAATTTATGTTGTTGTTTATTCAATAGATATTTAAGGGTCATGTAGTTGATAGCGAAATGAAACATTTTAAGCTAAGATGATTTTAGTTGGGATTCGGTCGAGGTAGATCCAAAAAAACACAAATAAAAAAATGTATTTTTTTAATGAAAATAAATGAGTGATTTAAGCTTTCCAANTGCATGTGATTATCTTTTATTATAATATTAAAATATTAATAAAAAGTAAAAATAAATATTTTATTCAGTTAATAAATAATAATAACATTAATCCTTAAAGTAAAAATGTAATTTACAATTGATATATAGAGACATTTTGATGTCATAAATAACAGATCTTAATATTGTTGTGGTTTAAATTTTTTCTCAATAAGGAAAAACTTAACGAGTTACATATTAAACCAGATTTTTTCATAAAGTATTTTCAAAATTTATATCCTTTATGGAAAAAATAAACCTGGTATAATTTAATTTAATAAAAAAAGTTATTTTCAACATACAATACAAAATTCTCCACCCTTTTAGTAGATAGAAATTTTAATAAGAGGCAGATTGTTATTCCCTATTTAATAGCATTGTTTTTAATTTAAATTTGGGAGAACCTTTAGAATTTTAAATCGTTTTAATTATCATGAATCCAATTTCATCCTAATAACTATATATATTATTGTTGTTGAGTAGTATTATATTTTTTGGTAAATACAACTGACTGGACACCCAATTCATTCAAGTATTTATGAAAATGAAGAATATTTAATCGATAGCTTAATTACAAGTCGATTTTATGATTCTCTTAAGATGGCTTATACGTATCGTAAGCCGAAACGTCGGCATATTTAAATTGTATTTTTTTGTATCAACCTTGGCAAAAACCCAACTAATTCCCTACTAATGATATCTAAGTTCAGAAACTCTCCATTTAAATTGCTTATTGATACTTCTTCATTACTAAATATATCTTTAACTAATACCTCTTTACATACACTGGAGAACACATTTTTTGTTGAGCTTGATTTGACACTGATTTTTCACTAATTCTTGGCGTCTGAATCTGAGAATAACCTCAGATTTAGTCTATCACGTCAACTTTTTAAACTACAGTATATTCTCAGAAATCATACATTTAAAAGAACATAAAGTAAAAACGTACCAAATTTACAGTTTACAAAACATTTAATGTATGTTAAATCGACTTCATACATAAAAAATTGTTTAATTAATAAACATTACTTAAAACCTAATATAAAAATTTGCGTTTGTAGCTTTTCTTGGAGTGTTTAGTTTGTTACATTCACGCTTGACGCTCTAACAATAGTCAGTCATCATATGTACGTCCCATATACCTTGATACCTTGCTTCCATGACCTCCAAATCTTAATGGAAACGCTCACCCCGCTCATCACTCACTGCACCAAGATTGTACGGGAAATTAGCAAGGTGGCTGTGTAAATGCAATTTAATTCTCATGTTGAAACCCAAATTTGGATGGTTTCCAAGAGTTGCAGGACAATTTCGGAATAATTCAATGCTCGTGTATTTCTAAGAAAGTCTTTAACTATATTTTTGAATGCCATATCTGTATTTTCCTTCTTCCAAACAGGGAAATTTAATGAAAACTGGCACGGACTCTTGGCTGAATGGGGTACTGGGCGTATAGCTGACGTTAAACTAGGATACTCTATTTTACATTTGTTTTTCTTCTTATATCCCGATGTTTTCACTATACAAAAGTAACAATCACTTGAATGATTTTTGGGCTCGCTCCAAATCATAGGTATACCAAATGGAAGCTTAACACGTGTTCCCTTAGTCCACGTCCGTAAACCCTCAACGCACTTTATGAGGTGCCCATGCTTTATCTTGATCACCAAGTTTCACTCTAAAATAGGCAAAATATGCTTGTCTGACAAATGTACTAATGTTTGTCCTTTGACAGGGAATGGTCAAACAGCCACAAATATAACAAAACGGATCGGGGCTGTTTTCGCACTTTCGACGTGCAGGACCAGAGGTAGCCATAAGAAAACGTTTCAGTTCAAACACACTATGTAGTTCTGTACACTTCCCTAACGAAATACTAAATACTGCTTACCGACACACAACGTTTCACCACAGTATAAAAGACGTAACTAAACAGACAGGTCTGGACCAGCATGCGCCCCCCCCCCCCCACATAGAAACCGAACATGACGTGATAGAAGAAAACTAAAAATAGTTTTGGTACCAACATGCCTAATTCTATAGAAGTTTGTGTTTCATTTTTTTCTCGTTATATTTATTTTTAAATGATGAAATGCAGAATGTTTCTGTTTAATGAGTCTATCATTTTAGACCTTCTCTGCGTTGATTTGAATTTCGTCGGACACTTTCTGCAATATGGAGTATTTTCAACTTATTTGGTTTTTTTTTCTATGAAATCGAAATTGCAAAAATTTAAATAACTTCGATTTAGTAAGAACATATTTCCTTTCTTACACGATTTTAACTATTAAATAATTAATCCTATTGTTTGTGAGTAGAAGATTACATTCCTCTTTATTTTTATAAGTTTTTATTAAATAGGTTCATCATAGACTGTCCATGGTTTTGTTTTTTTGCTACTCTCATATAAGATCGCTTAATAATATTTAAAAACAACAAAAAAACATCCTGGTGCATGCAATCGTGAATTGTTAGGTATCGTGTCTCTAAAGAAATCTGTTAAGAAGCAGACCCAGTAATAAAGGTTTATGTTTTTTGTCCTCTCTCTCCCCTAGAGGGATTCACCCCCTACCAACCCCTATAGGACGAAGTGCGGTTGTTATCTTCCCCCGAACAGCGGGCCGGACTCCACACTCTTACGGCAATATGTCTTTATACCTGTAATGCTATTTCTTTCCTCGGCATTCTCCTTTCTTCCATTTTCCTGAGTCATTATTTCCAGCCCTTCACCATTGTGTATTAGACTGAAAGTACTCTCCACTGGAACACTATATATTTACCATTGTAATTTATGAGATAGGTATACCCTGAATACACTCAAATAGACTATATTTCCTGTCATCCGTATGTGAAATAGGTATGCTATGTATAACGATTTGATTGATCATTATTTTAGATACAGATATATTAGCTAGAATTGTTATTCATTGGTGAACAAACTTTATTTTTTTGATGAAAAATTGATATATTATTTATGAAACTGTGTCAGTTGGATAACTTATTTAAGTTAAGTTAATAAGTTATATATCTAACAAGTTTAGCCTGCTAAGCCATAATTCTTAAGTCTACTTTAAATTATATAACTAAACAAACTGAGACATGAACAATAAGAGTTTATATAATTAATAAATAAATATAATTAATTTAAATCTCAAAATGATTATTTAAAATTCACTATAAAATTATGAATACATAATGAACTTACTAACGACTCTCGAAAATTATTTTCATTTTATTCCTATTTGGTATGTTACTCTCAGAATATTATGAATATTTTTTTCTTCTCTCTGAATATGTTCAGTTTCCAGTTTTCATACATTTTAAACACATCGATAAAACACAGTTTTATATTTTTAAGTATTTATTCATTTTTTTTACTATGACTCATAGACATGTTTCTACTTTATTCTGTATGATTTTTCTTTCATATTCAGCCAAGATGAAGGCCTGAAATGCACGCCGAAACTTTTGTTAAAATAAAAAACTATTTCGGTTAGAAATTAGTTTTTAATTCTTCAACTACCAAAACCGAATTCCTGGTAATCAAATAAATTTAGGAATGTAATAATGATGAGTCAGCTCTTTGCTCCCTCCGACTTGTAAATTAAATTTCCTCAATCGCTTTAATTTATATTCAAATTCAAATTGATACATTAGATGTCTATTTATATTATGGAGCTCTCGTATGACGGGGTTTTTTAAAAGATTAACTGCACAACACAGTTCATTTAAACCACATAATTCTTATCTTATCAGACATTAGAAAACCTTTCAGAACTAAAATATAAAAAATAAATAAATAATTAAAAATTGACTCTCCTATTCTCTTTAAGTAAATTTATGCTCCAGATCTGGGCACTAAAATCTACGATCTACAAAATTTCCTTTACGCAATAGATAATGTCCCAAATATATCGTACTTCCCCTTCCTCTCAAGCAAAGTCTACTTTTGCTGTTTTTGTGTATTTCATATGAGCCGTTTTACAGACCTTAGAAAGCGTCCTGGATGAGGAGATATTGTCCTTCGCGAGGACATTATAATATGAGGCAGTCAATTTCGATTTTTTTTTTTTGGGGGGGGGGGGGGCGGACGTCAATAATTGCTCAAAGGTATTGCCTCATTTTTACAATGTCTGGTTTTTCTGTAGAAATTCTTATAAGTGGGCTAATATAATATTAATCATTTGCATTTAGAACCTTAAACAAGGCAAGAAAATTGTTTTTCTCTCTGCGAACTCAGAATCCTGGAATTGTACTCCGTATGTGGTCTGTATTAATGCAATGCCATTTTCAGCAAAAATATTTTTTATGTTATAGTAGAAGAATATGATTGGATACAAATGCGCTCCATGCAGTAGTCATATAATCACAGGTTCAGTTGCACATGACTGATGTCACGCAATAGACAGGATGTGTAAAATTTGCATGAATTTAACACTTCATCGTGAAGTTACCCCAAAATATGTTATGGCTGACTCATTTGAAGGTTATCAGAGTATTCTTCAAGCAGTATATTTATTTCATAACCTCTTTGTATCTCAACTTCATTTGACATGGACTATTGTAGATCATTACATCACCTACAATGA
This sequence comes from Oncopeltus fasciatus, assembly GCA_000696205.2. Lineage (NCBI taxonomy): Eukaryota > Metazoa > Arthropoda > Insecta > Hemiptera > Lygaeidae > Oncopeltus > Oncopeltus fasciatus. The sequence goes on along the minus strand of KZ807269.1, from coordinate 143,098 downwards.
TATTTTTTCTCTTCTTCAATATTTTTCAATTTTGCCAACTCAGTTGTTCACGGCTTAACTCATAATCCTTTTTTTTTTCCAGAATTTACATAGTCATGAAATTCTAAGTTTAACATATAATAAGGATAAATATAAAGACGTCCTTGTTCTCTTTGAGTAACATAAGATTCCAGTTTATTTCGTGGTTTTTGCAAGTGGTTCCTGATGAGAAGCGTCTTACTATTGCATAATGCATATAAATCAAACTCTTCGATTATTATTGGCGCTTGAAGTTTTCTCTGCTCATTACACTGTTTCTGTTTTACAATACAATTAATTTATTTTATCTGTATTATATTTTTTTTTTTTAATTCTAAGAAAAATTTAGAGAACTTTCATAAAGAAAATGTCTTCTCAGCTTGAACTTCTCCAAAGTACATGGTTTCATAAACGGTTTGAATTAATACCTTTGACTACAATTGTTTCTCTTAAAAACCAAGATAAATCATATTGGCTAGTTTCTTAATAATTGTAAATATAAAAATGACATAGTTATAAACATAGGATTTGTGTTAAGTATCACATGTGTTGTCGGTAAACATTGTTAACACACACAATAATGCAACCTGAATACATATCTGAGTACAGGAATACAGCAATTGATAAGATTGTAGCGTTAGCTGTATTCGAAATGCATCCGGTGCAAGCAGTCTCAGGACCCAACTTGAATAATTGGGGTCGCTATTGGAGATAAGCAATATTCCCAGGCAAATTGAACCATTTGTATTCAAATGCAAATACTTCTCGTTTAATTACTGTCACACTGGCAATCCCCCCCTCCCCGCCACTCCTCTATCGCTACGCAACAGCAGCTGTGACTACGCTTCCTTCATGCTATTTCAGGTACAACTAGGTACTGTACTCCAAGTCTGTAGAACATCTATTGCGGTCACCAAACGGAACTACTAAAAACTCGCTTAGTCTCTATCATTTCGGTAGAGACATATTAAAATCCACAACGAAGGAGCTGCATAAGCTTTTTAAGTTTTATAGAGATGGGGATAAATGAGAGTAAATGACATTTTATAAGTTGGAGAGAGGGCAGCGTAAAAAGAGAGACCAATAAAACTGGCTCTAGACTGGCCTGGAGAAGAGTGGGGGAAGTGCTCACCCATCCTAGATAGAGTCGTAAATTTATTCCTTAATAAGCTTCAAATAATAAATGATACAAACTTTAAATTTTACAGAATTATATTTCATACCTATCATGTATTACTTATTTTCTCATAACACAAATACAATATCAAGAACATTTTTTAATTTATCTCCGGGAACATTTTGAAATATAATATTTGTTATGTTATTGTTCCAGATATATTTATTATTCTTTTAGTATGTAATGTATAGTTACATTTTTGTGGTTCCATTTTTTGTTGTTATACGATTAACACGGAGAAAATATTATATTAAATATACTANAACGCCCTAAAGAAAAAATTTTTTTTGGCAAAACGAAGATTGCCGGGTCCGCTAGTAATATAATATAATAATAATTATATAAATTTTGATTATACAGACACTCCTCAGACTCATGAATAGGAACTCCGATCTTACAATAGAAAACAAACTGACGCTTTTGGAATTAAAACTAAATTTTTATTTAAAGCAAATAAACAAATTACTCACATTTTCCGCATTAAATATATATTTACTCATGAATAAGAATCCAATCTTACGATAGAGAACAAACTGACGCTCTATAAAACCTTATTACGACCAATTTGGATATACGAAGTATAAATCTAGGGTGCCGCGAAGCTTTCCAGCATCCAACGAATCCAGTTCTTCAATCCAAAACCCTGAGAATAATCGCAAATGCTCCCTATTACGTATCTAATTCATCCCTTCACCACGATTTTAATATCCCTTTTGTTCAAGACCTCATTTCTTCCCACTTCACCCTTTTCCACAGTATACTGCCATACCATCCTAATCCATTAGCCATAACCATGTCTACCAACTATAACCCCTATTACCCTCCCCGTTGACTCAAACGAAGATGACCATGTGACCTCCAGAAACATAGTCTGTAAATAATTTAAAAGAGGTGTCATTGGTCACCTTCTATCCTCATGTGATTGTCATTGAATATCATTTTTACTGTTCATAGTAATCAATTTACAGAATGCTTTTATTTTTAACAGAATAGAATAAGTAAATAAAGGCTAAAATAAAAAAAGAACCGGTTTTATATAAAAATATTGATTATAATTGTTACAAAATACTTGTTACAGCAACTTTGTTACATACTTTTTTGTAATGCTTATAATAACGAAAATTAATCCTTCCTCATTACCTTTTACTACAAAATCATCAAACATAAGCTTTGTGTGTGTGTGTGTGTGTGTGCGCGCCTAAGTGTGGGTGGGTGTGTGTGTGCGCGCCTAAGTGTGGGTGGGTGTGTGTGTGCGCGCCTAAGTGTGGGTGGGTGTGTGTCTGTGTGTGGGTGTGTGAGTGAAATTTTTAACTGAACATATTTTTAGCTCATCGTCGATTCATTCAACGAAAATGAAGTGGCAAATTTGAACTGTGAATAAATCATTTAATGTCATATTTTTTTTTTTAAATAAATAAATCTTTATTACATTCTGTTACTTAACATCTTGTAATTTGATGTCGGATACAATAAATAAATGTCATAAATTAAGAAACTTTTTGATAATTCCGGCGCAGTGTTTGATAATAACTTCTTGTCCATTGAGTGAAAAAAAAAATAGTTTCTGAATTTATATATGTAAAAATACATTAAGGTAAATATTTTCAGTGATTAGCGGTAATAAGCCGTAGGGCATCATTGGCCTACCCTTTTACCTTTCCCAGGACCTTGAATAACAATTATTTATTTCCTCAATTCTTCAAATTCTGACTCTTAATCTTTATGATGAGGGCATTCAACAAAATTCTCTAACCACTCGTCACATTAGTCGGTCAAAATTATAGAAGATTTCTTTTGAAATAAACTCTGCTTCTGAATGGAATTTAAGCAGCATTTCAAATTGAAATCTTAAATTTTTCTGTCGCAAAATTTATTAGACTTTATGATTAATGAATTTGGGTGAACGATTTAGTCGTTTCAGGCATTCAATTTGGACACAGCGGGTTCGTGCTCCGTCATAGCATACTATTGTCGAGTAATAAATGCTCGTCTAAATCCATAGATGTTTAGATTGGAGTGACTACTTAAATCTAATAGCATAATTATTATTATAAAATTTGGATTTTTCTTAAAAAATACAGCACCAAAGCACCAAATACATCACGGCGAATTTCACACAAATACGAAATATGAAAACACTATTTTTTTATAGAAAGATAGTTAAAATTCACATTCTTCATAGACATCTGTTTCAACCGCACACTTAAAATCACTTAAATAACATGCTTTTCGTACAAATTGATTCTATACAATTAGGCCAAGGAACGTCCTGAATAACCATTTGATACTAATATAACCATTTCTTTCGTATTCACTAAAAAATTTAGTTTTCAAAAGACTTTTGATTTTTAGAGTTTCATCATTAGAATATTTTTTGTAATATAAACTTAATTATTAATTACTTGCTACATGAATGAGTATATTAAAGCTTATAATTCGTGTTCTTATTTTTTTTTTAATTAAATAAAATGTAATAATACATAGAACTCAGTTTACTAAAAAACCCGTGACAAAATTATGATGGGATTCTTATGACCTAATTAATAAGAGATATGAACAAAAGAGAAGTGTAAATTCTCTACAATAAAAGTAGCATTCAGATTAAATTGTGAGGTTGAACTTGCGATCTTCAATCTACTTACTTATCTAATCTAATTACTTATTAATGAAGGTAAAACTGTCTTGAAAACAGGTCGTAATTTATCTAGAAACAAAATATTAATCCTAGGAAGAATATGAGTTATAGGGTGTCATAGTTTCGATGTATATGTATACCCAATGTGAGAGGAGATAAGTCTTTCATGGGTGTATTTCTTCTTTTCTTCCCAACAGTTGCCAGTATATCTTGTTTACAGACCACTAAGCGTCCGGGCACAACTCACCCCTTGGTCTTCTTCTGTTTCAGCAAAACACCACTTCTACTTCCAGCAGAGGTTATTTCTTTTTAGCCGAGGTAAATATGGCCTTCTGATTTGTCTGCAGGGTTCAAGATTGATACCTTGCAGTCTGTGATTAGGTAAACCTCCAAGTTCTACGCTGCGTTTTTTTTTCCTTATACTTCTTAAGATATTTTAAAATCGTTCAGTGGATTTTAAAATAAAGTTTGTTTTTGTTTTTTTTATTTTTTCTCCATCTTTTTTTTTTAAATCTCAAATATCAGAAGACTTATATATAATTCCAGTCATTTTAGGATGAACTCTGAGGAGATACATAGAAAACACCATACTTTAATAAGAATAGTATTAAATTTAAAGATTTAAAAATAAAACTTTTACACATAGCGAGTTTCTGGGGTGGATGGATCCGTTGAGTTGGCTATACAATATTTTAACCATACAAGCACGAGCTTCTCTTATAATTAGTTTTAAAACGAAAGTAATTTGAATAATTTCCTTTGTGATTCGCCTCTGCTCTATAAAAGCTGCAACACTTATCACCAATTGAAAACGCGCAGACAACGCGGACTCTTAGCTCAACGCCCTCCGCCCACCAGAGAGAGAACTCAGCTCAAAGCCAGAGAGGTTCCAAGGAAGAATATATTCAAGTAGGCAGGTTATTTCAAGTCATTTCGGCCAATTGAAAACCTGAATTTCAGATCTGGACCATTTGACATGTTAAAAGCTAGCAAAACTTATCAGAAGACCAATCAGATGTGTAGCAGGGTAATGATTAAGCAACAATAATTATTAAATTAGAATGCACAAATAGGTAAGCTAATGTACAATACCTATAGTGTTTTTCAATTTAAAACCAATAGTTAAATCTTAAAAAATAAAAAATAAAATTAATTTGAAAAATACGAGAGATACCACAGAAAGAATATTACAGACAGCATAATCTGTAGGGGAGAATGTAAAACAAACTAAATTAAAATTATGAATACAAAGACTAATAAAATATAAAAGCGCTAATAAATATATAACTGGTTAATATAAATATAACTTCTAGATAAAGTTGTCGTATTATATGCAAAGACAGGAGCAGTTCGGCATAATGGATCAGTCCAAGAAATATCTGAAAACGATGATGATAAATTATGAGATGTCTAATGTGTCCTCAACAAGACAACAATCAGCTGTAACATGATCAAGCTGTTTTTCGCAAATCAGGGGTTGTCTGTTCTTCGGAGAACTCGGCTTTAGAATGAAAGGGAGAGGGAGAGGTAAAGAAAAAAAAAAGGAGAGGAATGAGAGGATTGCTGAGGGCAAGCGAAAGAGAGAATGAGAAATATTATTATATCGTATAAAGTAGTAATGTATATATGTTTTCAATAACACTTTCTTGTTGTTGTGTGTGTGTGTATCTCTTGAAGACAAGTGTTTGCTGAAATGAGAGTTGTGTAAATGTTATGACGCCAGGTGATTAGGGGTCCTAGAAGCACCCCAAGATACCGTACCGTCTGCTTTTTTCAGGATTCCAGGAGATAGAGTGTGCTCTGTCAGAAGTCAGAATGGGGAGGAATGACAACACCCTGTCCGAGGAGAGTAAAGGGACGCCCAGTGACATGTCAGATATTCCCTCCTTATTAAGCTGCAGACGGATTAGATAACAATGACAGTATAAACAGCCTGCACATGCGGGAAATCTCTGCTGCCATGGTCTACTAGGCCCTGGAACGTTCATTTCAACTGTAGATCGTATGATTGCCAAGTAACAATTGATAATTATAATAGAGAAGACTATATCATGTATTGTGGAGTATGTTAGTGAAATAATAGCATTTTAGCACATGAATGATGAAAATATGACTTAATAAATTTACCCAGAAAGGATTTATTAAGATTAGGGGCTTAAGAAAGCTAAGAAATAGTTGGACGAGATCAAGTTCATTTTATATAATAATGGTTCAAATTATGTTGTCTAATAAATCTAAAATATTGGGCAACAACTCTGGGAAAGAAGGAAATCCAGTTAGTCAGTGATGGAAATTCGCAGAGGAAAAGATTATCTGAACAACCAAGAGGCGTGTTCCATTTCGTTGCGTAGGCCTGAATGTGTACGCTTGGAGCATACTATAGGGGCCCCCAACAACAGGACAAGCGAGACAGCGAAAACTTTTTGGTAGTTTTCCGGAAGAAGAGCCACCCATAGTCATTCGTTAGCTAAAATCTTATCTATAGTTCATGGGTGTTTCAGAAGGGTTCTCGGTCTTGGCAAGCATCGCTGTTCCACGCATGCGTTCCGTTCCTGTCTTTAAACCAGTTGACAAGGGCTCTAAAGAGCGTGTTGTTTAAGGATAGGTGTGAGAGACAGTGTAAGGAGGACAGGGTTGTGGTCAGAGGAAAGTTCATTTAATGTTTTTTCAGAGTGATGGTAGGTAATAAGATTTTTACATAAATAAATTAAAATTTAAATTTAGGATATCAGGAAAACGGTTTACATCGGTGGGCCAATAGGTGGGAGAGGACGGACTTAGAGTGGAGAGATTGGGAGAGGAAATAGCATTATACAGAGGACGGCCACGGGAGTTGGTGGTTCTCGTGCCCCACTGCAGATGTTTCGCATTATAATCTCCGCCTGAGAGGACACGGGAACCTAAGGATTTAAAATGCTCTTGGAATTGGCCTGAGGTGATAGATTTGTTAGGAGGGCAATATACTGCAGAAAAGGTAATTGGGGAAGTGGAAGTATTGATGGACGCTGAAGTGGATTGGAGCGAGTCTGTAGGAGTGGAAGGTATTAAATGATGAGTATAGGAAGTGCGAATAAGGAGCGCAGTTCCACCATGAGCTCGTCCGTCTGGGTGATCAGTTCGGTAAGTTGAGTTTTTTATTTTTAGTTAGTCGTGTTTCAGTAAGTAAGAGTACGTCTTTACATTTATTTTTCAGAACTATATAGTCTGTATATATTTAAATGGTATAAGCATTCCAAGGGAAGTCAGAGAAGGATTTAGGAGAAGAAGGACTCATTAAAGTAGATGAAGAAGTAATTTTTAAGACTACCGTTGACAAGAAGTTTATGAGTGGAGTAAGAAGGACGCGAAATTGCAAGTAAAAGAAGTGGAGTAAGGTTTAGAGATCATTGGATACTTATAGCGGAAGAAAATGAGGGATGGCAAGTTGCTCTACCCTATATCAGAAAACATTATTCAATCTTTTTAATTTGCTCAAGAAGATCCATATAACAACAATAATGGGTTTTCAGGTCGATATACAGTTGTACATACCGGAGGAAATAAAACTTAACTAAGTTGTATGTATATTTAAATAGTTATGGATTCCAAAATATAGATAACATTAGTATTTAACCAGTGGATAGCGTAGATGATGAAATACATGCATCCGCTACATTTTATATATCTCCAGTTTTATTCTTAACGAAATTCCGGACCGCTGTAAGAACAAAGAGATAGCTTGAATAATGTGCCAGAATCTTATGGAAGTGCCCAGGAATCTTGGGAGAGTGCTGCTTGCTAGTGCTCGAGAAAGGGAAAGAAAAAACTAGATACAGAAATAAATCTTGTACCTAGTAACATTTACAAGAGCGCTGTACACATTATTGAATAGAGAATCCACTAGATGCAAATTAATGCTCAAATAAAGACTAGATAAAGTTTGAAGATGTGAGATTACTAAAATAAAACTACAAAATTTGAATATATCCTCTTAATATTGATCTACAAGGAAAACCAGGATAAAATTAAATTAGATTAATTAGAACAAAAAATATAACATTATTATTATCATTAGTGTGATATTTAATAATGAGTATTATTCAATCTGAGTTCAAAAAATCCAATTTATTTTTATAGTTCACCTAAAAAATATCAAAAATTATTTTCTCCCCCTTACATTGAGAGCCCTATACTATATTTTTTACATTGTGGTCGTCAGTTATTAAAATAATAGGCTAAAGTATTATTTATAAGCATAAGAGTGTAAGTAATAGGCTTGTTTATGGGTAGAACACTGCGCAAAAATGACAGGGGGTGAGGTTGAAATTGTCACAATGGTGAATTGCAAATAGCCACAGAGATCAGAGAGAATCAGAAGGTAGGAGAGAATACTGCAAATACGAAGGGTGGTTTCATTCCTCTTTGGGACCTCCCCTGCGAGTTGTTGGTTCTGAAGTTACGTATTGCTGTGAGTGTGTGTGTTTTTCCGCGAGACTTTTTATGACAAGTTTGACTAAAGGTCGGTTCTTCTTTGTAAATATGTTTTCCATTCGCAGTCCACAGGATAATTGCGATGGAGTTTCTGTGGAGGGGACATTACAATGGGGGAAGGAGTTAATAAGGGCTCTGATGAGGTTACAAATATGAGTTATCATGGACAGCGCATGAATTTTGGTGAAGAAGGTTTGTACGATAGTATACCTCTCAAAGGATGCAGCAGAACGAGAGGTTTGGGAAGTGACAGCATGGCGTTCGTCAACGGGCCGGTGAGGTGCAGTCAGAAATGAGCGAACCCCGACTAAAGAATCAAAAAACATTCTCTCTCCTCCACTTGAGCAGATGTAAACTTGTCAAAATCTAAAGACAAGTACGCTGGGAAAACTAAATGTCAATGAGGCTAGACTTCGACCGACCGAGAGGTAATAGGGCGGAAGAGCTATCCACCATCATAGTTAGTCATGAATATCTATCTAATAGGCACTTTTATATACTCAACTATTATTATATTGTACAAATATATCGTATTTTTGGGGGATTTTCCTAATCTTATGAGACAAATATATGTGGCTTCTCATATATACAACTTTATTTCTTGAGATTTTTTTCTGAGCCTAGTTTATTTTCATAGTGAAAAAAAAAAATCGTAAAGGCCTTGTTGTCGTAAATTAATTATACTTAAGAGATTTTGATTGCTGTATTACTCAATTATGAAGCAATTACATTTCATAATAGAGGACAGTAAGCCCAGGAACATGATGCTTGTGTCCATTTAAAAAAATTATAGGTTATATTCAAACTTTGTGGATTTTTTTTAAAGTTTTTAATTTTTAATACTTTAATATGAAATCTTATAATATAAACGAAATTCTCTGTATTGAAATCTCTAGATTCATTGAAATGCAGAATCCATAATAATTGGATAAAAATTAGGTCACGATGTTAAAAATATATGAATTCCTAAAAAAAGTCAGTGAATCATAAAATTTAGCCACGAATGACGGTTTTCAAGAGAATATATAAACTCTCAACTCGCATTTAAATGAATCAAAAAATATCAGGCTGTCCTTTATCAAGACATTTACTAATCGCTCAAACAGGGACATTTAAATATATAACGAAGCAGAACCCACGCTTTAATAAAAAATTCATGGGCGTATTTACCGATTTCTCTAACGGACTCTTCCTTTGATCACTTGCCAAATGTTTTCTGCCAGACAAACTTTAAATCTCCCCAAATTTGCTAATTACCATAACACACGCAACTAATAAAGTTCAGAATAGACATTTCTTCTATATAAAGAAAGAACACTTATGTTTTAACTAAAGTTAAATTTACTATACTTAAAAATAAATAAACTTTCTCTCTCTCTCTAACTCTCTCTTCCCCTCTCTCTCTCTCTCTCTCTCTCTCTCTCTCTCTCTCTCTCTCTCTCTCTCTCTCTCTCTCACTCCCTCTTCCTCTGAAAACAGCTTATAAGGGATAAATCTATAGACAGAAGCAATGAAAATAAAACAATATTTATCGGATTTTCCGAAGGCACCTTGGATAAAAGAGAAATATGATCCATCCTAACTCGTATATAAACAATACCTGTAATTATTAATAATTTGGTATTTAAGCATCGCAAACCATAAGGGAAAATTATATAATCTTCCATATTTTCAGTTGTTTTAAAAAGTATGTATACATAAAGGAAAAAAGAGGAGTCAAATGTCATTTAATGAAATTGATATTCTATATCATTTAAATTGTTGAAATCGGAATTAAAGTTTTTTTTTGTTTTTTGTTTTTTAATTTTGGTTGAAATCGTATAAGAGAATGGGGTATTTTGGTTGCTATCTTCATACAAAATCTTATTTTAAAATATAATTTCGTTACCCGAAAATATTTTTAGATATATTAGATGAAAAATTTAAAAATCATAAACTATAATATTTTTCAGAAAAGGCTTCGCCCCATTTTATTANTTTTATTAAAATAATAAATATAATTTTTTTTTTTTGTCAAAAACCTTCACAAATTCAGAAAGATGTTATAATATATTTCTAAGCACATTAAGCGTTATCTTTTTTAAATTTTTATTTTTTATTTTAAGATTAGTCATTTATTGTCATTTAATACTATATTCAATCATGGAATATAAGCTTAGTTTACATTATTCGATTTCAAATTAAAATAGTTAATATAGTTAACAGTTAACAATTGTTAACATTTTTAGAATTACTATTTTTTTTATTTATTAAACCTTAAAATTCATAGGAGCATTTTCCTTGGAATCTACGTGAGAAAATGAAGTGGCATTAAATGAGCCAAGCCGGTCATGAATGATCCAATGGACGGATTTCGCAGGACGAAAAGCAAAGGAAGTGATTGGGGGCCGGAAGAAGGAGGATGCTGGTAGACGAGAAGAAAGGAGTAGTGAGTTTACACCGATGTTTACAATGGTGGGAAAAAGTGTTTACTTTTCGGCGGGGGAGCCGAGGGTGTTTGCCAACTCAAACAGAGCCCCCAGAAGCCATCATGTCCCGACTCCTTTGACTGAAATCCAATCCTCTGGAAAGCCTTGTCCTAATCGAACTCGTCTCTGCATTGTAATTGAAAGCACAAAGGCGACCAAGCTACAACCCTACTCATACTTTGGACTGGAATAAGAAATAAGGATATCATCGTAATACAATCATATATCGTCATAAGATCAATAATGGAATGGTTGGGGCAACATGAACGCTCTGATTAGGATGATTGTTTTTATTAAGCTTTTACAGTGTCTCTTTTCGTATCTTCAAACTAAAAAAAAAACAACATAATTTTGTATTAATTTATCATAGGGATTACATACCCTATCGTAGCGATCCATGTGCATATAATGCTTATATAACTATATTAAATATATTATATTAATAAGAAATGTACTTGGATTTGTCAATCTTCGGATACACNCGGATACACAAGTTTTTTATGATACATTTATATATATATAAATTTTAAAACTGATGAGGCAGAAATTAATATTTGATTATTCACAATAGTATTGAAGTAATTTAAAAGATTATTTTTTTTAGTTTAAATAAGAAGTAATCTTTTTTGGTATCTCATTTTCTTAATGAAAAAGATAGTCATTGACTTACTAAAAACAACTTTATTTAACGTAAATTTACATAGAAACAAACTCGATTAAGGATTCTACACACTTTATCACATTTTATATTCTTAAATTATCATAACAATGCATCAAAATTAATGTCTTTCACCAGTTGATTAATTATTCTTCCCGCGTATTTATGACAGGTCATTTTATCCTCACATTGCTATATTTTCCTCTAAAATCACCACAAATAATTTCCGATAACTCCCTTACCTACCCTACATCATACTCTGTTATCATTAAGTATTCCCTACCATTACAATGCTCCACAGTTACTGTCTTTCCCTAGCTGACAAGTCATTTTCTCCGCGATTACTAGTCATGATATGACAGGTCATTTTATCCTCACATTGCTATATTTTCCTCTAAAATCACCACAAATTATTTCCGATAACTCCCATATACATATACATATACATATACATCATACTCTGTTATCATTAAGTATTCCCTACCATTACAATGCTCCACAGTTACTGTCTTTCCCTAGCTGACAAGTCATTTTCTCCGCGATTGCTAGTCATGATATGACAGGCCATTTAATCCTCACTCTGGCATATACACCATCAAAATCACTACAAATTATTTCCAATAACCCTTTTACTTACAACCTTACAATATTCTGTGCTCTCTGATAGTATTCCCTATCACTACAATACCTCACAATTATCGTCTTTCTCCAGCTGACTAGTCACTTTTACTGGTCATGATATGACAAGTCATTTAATCCTCGAATTGTATTATATTCTTCCAAAATCACCACAAATTATTTCCGATAAACCATTTACTTATCCTTTACCTACCTTACAACATACTGTGCTCTCTAATAGTATTCCCTATCATTTCAGTGCTTTACAACTAATGTCTTTCACCAGGTCATTTAAATATCCAATTGCATTTTATTCTTCCAAAAGGACTAATTTTTTTCTTATAACCCCCTTACTTACCCCTTACCCATCTCAGAACATACTTCGTTATCTTTTTGTGGTCCCTAACATGTGATGATTATTAAAAAATTAGATAACGAGTTAATACACTGTTTATAAGACTTTCAAATCCTTTATTACCCCTAAGATATATACAAATTCAATATATTATATACAAATGTATATATTAATTGCATTGTCTCTGTTATAGAATTGGTGATTTTTGTACTACTGCTTTTAGTAATTTTGTACGTTTATTGTATTTTGGTTTTTTATTGTAATGCAACCCTGAAACATGACCAAAAGTTAGGCCCAAATTCAAGACTTATAATTCTCTAATTTGTCTTTTCATAAAAGCTCATTAATTTTTCTTTAAGACATAGGCACTCAATTGATATCCTACATATTTATATTTTATTCATTAGAAATTAAAATTTAAATAAATGTTAAATTTAATACAAATTATCTAAAACAGATTTATTGGGTAGTGCAAATACTGCCAAAAAGTTAGTATTAATTGTAGATCAATGGTGTCTATGAAATAAAATGTAGTAAAACACACCAATTGTTCAATTTCAAAGGAGGGGGGATAATAAAAATGAAAGTTTTTGAAATTTATTGTTCCGTACATTAATAATTCAAACTTAAAGAAAAAAAATATTCCAGGATAAGCAAAGCAAATAGTACTTAACTTAAGGAAGTAGAAAGTACTATAAATTACCAAGGAAAGACCTCTGAGGCAATAGATGTTGAATGGAATGTCTATGGCAAGATTTAGGAGGTCATTTGCCGCGAGTTTTGAGATTCCTGTCTAAACTACGGCTAGCGCTAGTGTGGACGCAAAGAGAACCAATGTCAGGCTCTTGGGCAGTCAAAGTGTAAAGTTTCGTCTCGGCTACATGAAATTTTTACGTCCGTTAATAGCTCAAATTCTTTTAGGGGAAAGGGAGTTTAAAGTGTTACCAAAATTTAAAAATTCAATACCTTCCTTTTAAATACTGCTACGAAAAAAAAAGGTGTAAAATATAGATTTATATATGTGTGTGCATATATGTACATTTTACACTTTACTCGGGTGTAAGTCGTGTTACAAAAAAAAGTATAATGAAGTTCATAGTAGAAAAATCAAATTTCCTTACGGTTTTCCTAATGTTTCATAATTACGAAAACGTTTATTAAGGAATGTAACTACGATGTTTGAGCGCTTTTCCCACCCTTCCTTCCCGTATAGTCTAGATCAAACTTTAGTCGCCATACTTTTTACAATCAATGTTTTCTCCTGCCTTTAAATTATTTTCCTTATTTACTTCATTAATTTCCATCTACTGTGTAATTTGGGAACACTTGTGATTATGGGGACAGAATTATATTATTGTTGAAAAACAGAAAATGCTTTCCGAATTTAAATGAAGTATGAATAAATAAATTTAAATGTATTAAGAAGCTATGTTTTTTAAATTAAATTTAAAAAAAATATTTATTAACATCATAATTTTAGTATGGATAGAACCTTCTCGATAAATTAGCAGTTACGGTAGCCAAGTTGCATACCAATTTTTATGTAATAGGTGTTGGGACCACCGGCTTAGCTGAAATAATCCAATCTTGGCTCATAAGTCAGGCCTGACGGGTTCGAGTTTCGTTCTGGGCTATATTTGATCGAGAAACAGACCCCCAGTACAATGGATTTAGAATAGGGCGGATTGCTAGTAGGAGACACCCAAGACCCTAAGTGGTTGAATGGGACGTTTAAAAAAAATTCAATTCAAGTTGTTTATTTCCTTATTCCAACTGGATTCTTTAAGGAATTAATCTTTTTGTTCTATTTTTCTGTCTTATGTTCGTTTTTTATAGGCAAAGATATAAAAAATTAATATAAGGAATGACATATGTATAATACTCAATAAATATCTTTTTTTTTTGTTTCCATTAATTAGGTCCAAATAAATCATTGAACTGATTTTAAAAAATCAGCTTTAATAATCTCATCATTTAGATTAAATAGTATTTACTAAAATTTTATCTAAAATTCTAATTAAGCTATACTTTGTAAACTTGTACATCACATGAAAAGAAAGTTTGTACGGTAGAATTAATATGCCTAATTTTTCTTAACATACTTTTATTTTCATTTAATTTTTGTCCTTTTTTTTTCTTTTTCTTTTTTGATATTGAATTTATGAGCTTTTCTAGAGAAGATGAATACGTCAATAAAGCTACACCGTGTTTACGGCCATAATTACATTTTTCTTCAATGATTACTTTGTAAACTTACTTGACAATCTAAAATTTCATTACATCCTTCATCCTGCAAATTTCCTTTCCCTCAAGGAAAAATTCAGTATCCATCAAGTAAACATAATTTGCTCCATATTCGATTTCAGGATTTTGTTTTTTGCACGGTTTTACTCTTCATATTCATTTTTATAATTATAATAAGTGATGATTTTATTTATGAAGGATAATGAGTTTGACAAACTATTGATTTAGGTTCATAATTAAAATAAAAGACAAATTATCGGACACAATGATAAAAACTTTTTTTGTAATTTGAGCTGATTGCAGATTGCTCGTGTTGACGATTTGGAAGTACTATATTCATGAACGACTCATTCCATGATACTGGAATCTATGGAGCTCCAGGATCTAACTGGCCGTCCACCATGGCTGAAATGGTCTAGGTACGATACTTCTAGCTCTCCATCCTATGTAGCATTTCCTTGTCAATCTTCTACAAAACTTACAACTCACCTGATCAAAGTACTGCTTATCACAAACCACACCTAATCAACTCACCTTATTTTTAGTCTGGATTTTCTACATCTGGTTTTATACTTTTCTTTTGAAAGCCACGTGGTTTTTGTTTTATTTCTCTTTAGTAATTCCTATCTCCACTAATTCATAAATAAGGATTTATTCAGAGAGTTATAAGATTTTTTGTCTATTGGATATTTTTTATGTACGTTAGTTTAGATTGTGATTATAAGTGTAAAGAAGGCGTGTTATGTGTGACTCTGGAGGATATGTGGGTGCAGCTAGATAAAGAGTTCGGAGGATAAGGACGAACTGTCTGCTGAAGTTGGAGTCGAGGTTTGTCCTCAAACTGAACCAGGACGACAGAAGTTCTTCTGCAAACACCCGAAATGAGTGGAGATGAGGAAGAAAACACAGAGCTCCATTGCGTTTTGCTAGGTAGTGTGAGGTTGCTAAGTAGTGCTACCTTAGACAGCAATCAAGAGACTTATCCTACTGTTTTTGTAAAAACCTTCAAAAACACATTAAATATTGACTAACTGACATTATACAGTTGATAAATTTCTTTTAAAAAAAAATATTAGATTCTTAGAATTAAGAATTAAGCTTTTTTTAACAATTTTTAGTGCAAGGGAACAGAATAAAGAATCGAAATGTCCCAGGCAGGACTCGAAGATTTTTATTCTGTTCCCTTGCACTAAAAATTGTTAAAATTTACGTGGGATTATATACCACAAAAAAATAATATTTATAAATTTTGAGCTTTTTATAAGTTTTTTTTAAAGGTATAACTGGACGGAACATATGAGAAACAAACTATTACAGTAGAAATCAAACTGACCATCTACAAGACCATAATACGACCAATCTGGTCCTACGGTGCAGAACTGTTGGGTGCCGCTAAGCCTTCCAATATCAAACGAATACAATCCTTTCAGTCCAAAACTCTCAGAATAATTGCTAACGCTCCATATTATGTGTCCAACTCTATCCTTCATAGCGACTTTAATATTCCTTTTGTCAAAGACCTTATCTCCACCCCCTTCAAGCTCTTCCATAGTAAACTCCAATTTCATCCCAATCCAAATGCCCAATCCCTGTCGTCGGACACCAATTCTCACAATCCTTCCCGGCGACTAAAACGGAGATGGCCTCGCGACCTCCTGGGCCTTAATGCCTAAACTTATTAGGAGCGGGTTATGTTTTTAATTCATTTTTATCTTACTTTTTTATATTTTTATTTTTTATTTTTACGTTTATTTTGAGGANAAAAAATATATATATATATGTACCATGCATATTTAATGCTGAAACAAGATATTTCTTTTACATGTCTATTTAAACAATTTTTTTTATTTTCACCATTAAATAAATAAAGCAAAATTTTGAGCCTTAGTGGACTTAGAAATCCTTAATTAAATGAGCTTTTTAAGACGTATACCGAATTTTTTTATCAAAATTATAAAAGCTTGTGAAAGTTTTTTTTGTCACATTAGCTTTAAATTTAAAAACAAAAACGGAAAAGAAGGAATGGAATACGTATTTACCTTCATCGCTTGTCACAAAATAGAGTCATTTACGATACTCTTCATTCACTCAACATCTCTTTCCCAAGATCACATTTTAGGGTTAGTAATGCAGTATAGTTACTCATTAGCAAAATCCGCCTTCGCGCTTAAAACAATAAGCTTACAATTTAATGCACATATACATAAACCCACACACACGCAAACATTGTTATGTGTTTGTGTATTTATATATTGTTACTTCCAGCACTATGAAATATGTATGTTTAAGGAAAAAAGTAATCAAAATAAAATTTTTAGCAAATGTGTTACACTTCTATATTCGTTATAACAAGCCAACAAACGGTCCATAATTCGTTATTGACCGGAACCCTCAGACGGTCCTCTTTTGAAAATAAATAAATAAATTAAAAATTTTCTTTTTAGCTGGAGTTTAAGGACAGTGCACCAGAGAGCAAGGTCTGGAAATTAAGTGTGGTGCTCAAGAAGTTGCAGTCCTGTAGCGAGCAAATACTCACTGAAGGCTCTCGCACGGTGAGCTGCAGTGACGTCATAGGTACCAAGTGTCCATTCTTCCTATTATTTCTGTTTAAATTTTTTCTTTTTTTGCCTTTGGAATTAATTAATACGGGTTGTCCACTAAAAGATTGTTTTCTAAAATATATTAGGAACATATAATAAAGGAAATATATTAAGGAAATATATTAAGAATATATAATCTCGGGCTGACGGACTCTGCTGGTCTGGCACACTCATTGCAATTCTACATTTGTCAAGGACATTGTAGAAGAAAACCCTGTAAATTAATACAGTCACAGATAGGGAGGGGATGTGTTTACAGAGCTCGCAGCTCGTATTGACTTAGTTATTTCTCTTGTCTGTTACCAGTTTTATTATTAATTATAATGTTTCCTCGCTTTCTATTATATTTGTAAAATAATTTTTTTTTATACTTAAAGCTAAATTTTTTCTCTTTAGAGCGTGGGAATATGTAACTCGTAATACAACCTTCTGATACTTAATTCGTTCAAAGGCAAGACCAACAATAAACAATAATTTATTCACATTTCAATTTACTTACTTCTCATTCATTTATTCATAAAAATTTTATGTCATTTGTTACTAAAATAACATTTAATATGTGTAAATTTGAAAGACAATTCCACTACTATTACGTAAAAGTAAGGAAAACTTCATTTCTCCTCTGTTTCTTATTGTTACTTTCTTTTTAAAAAATGGCTGTGCAGAACTCCCTGGTAGTTAAAAATGTTATACTTTGTTATAAATTTTAATTAATTTTTTTCTCCTATATTTTAGATAAATATAAATGCATTTGCCAGAGTTTCATATTCTTTTATATATATAGTACGGATGTGTGCGTGTAACACCAATACAAAGTTTTTCATTTATTTTTTTGAAGATTATGAAGAATTTATTCTTTCACGAAATAGTAATGAGTGAAAATTTTAATGGAGGTTAGCTTGCTTGCTTTTAATTATCAGGTTACTTTTTAGTAAGAAAAGTGCCAATTTACATGAAATTTGTTAATAATAACTATGCATGATTTGGCGTATGACTTACTTACAAAGTTATAAAGTAGTATCAGTAAAGGACGCCTGATTTTAGGTATTACATTTACGTGTGTGTGTGTGTGTGTGTGTGTGTGTGTGTGTGTGTGTGTGTGTGTGTGTGTGTGTGTGTGTGTGCGTTTGTGATAATCTTCTTTTTATTAAATGGCAACAGTTCTATTGAGGCTTTGTAACAGTTAATCCCAAGATATTTGAGATAATTTTGTAGGTGATTAATTGTTGACAGTCGCCTGTTAAGTTAATCCTCTAAAAAGCCTAACGAGGAGTTTGGGGACGGCCAGTCATAAGAAGGGCTTGTAGTCTCTCGAACAAACTTATGATAATGTCGTAATTACTATTCAGACATCGTCTAACATTGATCCCTCGAGCCGACAAACTACCCCTCACACCCTCTAATGTCTTCTGTTTTATACACGAACCCTACGAATAATAATGATATACATGCGCTTTGATTTCCTCTGCTAATTCTCCCCAATCGTTTTAGTCCCTGATTTTTTTCTGTTCACTTCAATTATATTTGAAGGAACTCCATAATAAAATTTGACTTATATCATATACGACATGATATTGCATGATAAAGTTAAATATGATGCAAATGAGCCTCGAAAGGAAATACAAATTACAAGCCTAAATCAAGCGAATAATTGCCTGTGGATGGTTATTAATCGTATTTTACTTTATATAATTTCACGCTTTTTTAGTAAATACCCAGCGAATGAGGCTTTTGCAGTTGTTTTCTTGAAAAAAAAACACAGAGCTCCATTG
>KZ807269.1:99946-116900 GCA_000696205.2 Oncopeltus fasciatus | reverse complement strand
GCGGATATATATATATATATACACATATGTATGCATGTTTGTGTGTGTGTGTTAAATTTGACAAACCCCCTTTTTGTGTTGCAAATATTAATGAATGGTATTCACTAGTTACACTGAGGTCTGCCACATCGGTAACCTCAAAAAAATTTGATGACGGGACTTAATGTGAATCTTCTTTAGGTGGCCATTGAAAAAGAAAAGTATATGCTCCTTACAGAATGCCTATTATGATAGAGACTTTGAGGATGTTAAATTAATGACAGGATAGGTATTATGATTAATGACTTTGAGGAGGTTAAATTAAGTTATTAATTAAGGATAGAAACATTTAAATAAGTTTTTTTTAATACATTATTTATTGCCTAAAATTGGGATATTTATTATAATTTGATAGTTTAAAATTTTTATTGTGATATTGTTAATTTGTTTTCCTTTGCAAATACTTCTTTTTTTTTTTTTTTATTGCACTGTTAAATACTATATACATATGTCAGAACTTCTGAAAAAATAATTTTTCTTAAATACATGCATTCTATCTATCTATTTATCTATACCAAAAACCTACTATAAAACTGTAAAATATAAAAAACATTTAACTAAAAAGTCAGTGAGATATTCGAGAAATATAACTAAATAAAATAAAAATGAATTTTGAGAAAAAAAAAAGTTATTATTTGGTATTTAAGTTTTCCGATAAACAAATTAAGAAGATACTTTCAGCGAAGAAAAAAAATTAAATTCATGACAAAAGTAAAAAGCGCAAGTAAATTAAAATATTTAGAAAAGCTTTATCGGAAGACTGTTAATATTGCATTCAGATAGGTTTCAAAGTAGACTTTCAAACGAATTTAGAAATAAGTTTCATTCAAGAAGGATTCAGTCGACAAAGTTAGAATTATACTTTCGCGCAGCCAAAGGTATCTGCTTTCTTTTGGGTATTTCATATTCAGAAAGTTTATAATGAACCACCTGGGGCAGTATTTCCACCTGTCCTGCCTTTTCCCCTAATTAATTAAAATATTTCACTTTCATTTTCTGGAGAACAAGGCTAAAAGGAATTTCAAGAACTGTTTTTTTTTTTTTTTAAATGAATGCTTTACAGAAATGTTCAAAGGAATATACGAAAGATTTTGAAAACATTAAAATAAAGGGGAAATGTTACATAAATAAATGAAAATATTGCGAAGATAATCAAAGCCAGATCTCCTGATATCGGAGAAGTACCATTAATCTTGACTAATCTTACTTTTTTATAGATACTACACGCATAATTAACGCACTTTATTTTTCTTTTATTTATAGTTTCTTTTATAATTTTAGTTTCATTCCATCCTAATTCACAAGTACAGAATTTTTCTACCAATTCATACCCCTAGAACCTTCCACTTCGACTCAAAAAATGATTCGTGACCTCCTGGGAATATAGCCTGTAAATAATTTGAGAGTTTTGTCATTGGTCTATTTCTCTCCTCATGTGATTGTCTGTGAATGTCATTTTTACTACTCATTGTAATAAAATTACAAAAAAGTTTTATTTTGAACAGAATGAATTAAGTAAATAAAGGTTTTAAAGAATAATTAGTTTATTTAACGTACCATTTCTATGGGCATGGATGGAGATAAATCAATGGGCATAAAATAATAAGAAACAAAAAGAAGCTCATTCTGTAAATTACAAGAGTTTCACAAATAACCAGACAGTTAAGGCCAAGAAGCATTCTATAGAATTCTCTATAGAAAGAGAGCACCCCTTGTGGGGAGTGCGATGGAATTTGACGGAAAACCGCCCTTCCATCACTGCTCCAACCATCTCTGCCAGTAATAACTCCCAACACAGATTGTTGTCAACTTCCTTCTGATAAGTAGAATCAAAAGCACTTTTATTGTCAAAGAAAGTCTATATTCAATACCGCTTTGCTTTTAACATATATGCTAGAGCCTCTTTCTGCTGTTTGCTAAACTTGGACCATTGATGACGTAATAAATCAACCTGAATTCGACTGGTTTGCTGAAACTCAGACTGAACTTCCAAGTTTTTGTACGAGTCATTGTTTTAGAACTTAGTCAAGAAATATATATAAGCCTGATTGGAATTTAACTCTTAATTTTCATTACTTTGTACATATGAGTATTAAATAATTTCCCTCACTTACTATTTTGGCAGTGAAGTTTCTGGACTTTCTCAAGGTCTTCACCTGGAGCTTTTCTTGTTTTAGATTTCCAGACAATGTCTTTGACTTCACTGAGAGATTGGATTTGTCTGTGCAGAGAGGCTATTTATTCTTATCTACAAAGCAGTAGTATGGCGTTAGATTGTATTAATTTTTCTATTGAGGTTAATTTTTGAGAGAAAATATTTGCAGAAAATTTCACGTTTTCTTCGGCGTGAGTTTGTTTTTCTGTTTTGTAATACATTTACTGTGTTGCGTACTTTTTTTTTCTTTTTTTTTTTTTTAATATGCACTGCTTCTCCGATGAGAATTCTATTTGGCTCAAGATTCTCTGATATTAT
The DNA here is from genome assembly GCA_000696205.2 of Oncopeltus fasciatus. Lineage (NCBI taxonomy): Eukaryota > Metazoa > Arthropoda > Insecta > Hemiptera > Lygaeidae > Oncopeltus > Oncopeltus fasciatus. The sequence goes on along the minus strand of KZ807269.1, from coordinate 114,388 downwards.
TTAAATCTTTCAAAAAGTGTCTCTAGATTTTTAACTAAGAATATTTTCACTAGTAACAATTGAGGTTCAAAGATACGGAGAAATGTAAGCCCACGAAGAAAGCGTAAATTATATGAATCTAAGTCTGTCACTACCTCCATGAAAACTGCCTTAGTAACATCATGTATGAATGTTGCGTTTATTGTGTCTGTAGAGATCTGGTTCATGTGGCGCTAGTACTTACAGTTCGAAATGTGATAAGATGTTTGTTAGTGGTATACTCGACGTAGGATCTTAACTTTTCAGGTGCCCTAACGAAATCATGGGATTATAGAATAAAGTGGAGTGTACTTCCGCTCATAACAGTCTATGTCGTCGGTAGACAAACTGTACACGTAAATTTTCTTTTACAGTAGAGGTTTTTCTTTTATCTCTACTGCCTCCAGCTTTGAATTGTCTACTAATGGGGTAGTTATGTGTTCTGAAGATTTCCTTTTATAAGGACATTTTCTTATTTCCTTGTTTCCTTTGTTTGTATTTAGGTGTCTAATGGACTAGGTTGGGAATTTAGGCTACTTGGGGTTTGAGATCTGTGGCAAAGGACTGAATCGACTAACTATTAGCGACAAGGGTTTAAAGCAGGGTGGTCTTAGGTCGGACTTGCATTGAGACTCCTCAAAAGGCGCCTCTGCTGTAGAACTCCAGTCAATTTCTACAGGTCTCATGGAAGGGCTCTGATTGGTATTGATGGGATCAGAGTCAATGTTGTCGGATGGAGGAACAATATCAGTGGACTAGGATGGATGTGATGGTTTCGTTGTTCACTAGAGTAACTTCGAGAAATAAATGGTCCCTTGACACACGTTCCTATATAACTGGTTTATCGGTTAGTCAACTTCAGGAATGACATCTTTATAAATACCACCATAGTTATTGGCATCCTTTAAAGAATTAAAGATGGTCATAAGGATTTAATGTTGACAAGGCTTTAATCACAAGACTTTAGTAAAGGTTATAGGCCCAGCTTCGCCATTTCCACTTCCTATTCCTCCCGTCTTCTAAATAGATTCCACGCATATCCAGTTTGTTACTTCTGTCAGAAACCTCCTCCTGATAACCCCATTATTTTACTTGCGTTCTAACTCCATGAAATCTATAATATTTCTCGTCAATGTCTTCCTACATTGACCCGTCCCCTCTTAATTTCCTCCCTGGTCTTTCTTTACTCCATACATATGAGTCCCCATGGACTCACTCAGGAGTTCGAAGTTTGTCTTTGGTTTTCTTATATGTGTCCTAATTATTTCCAGAGATGGGCGTATTCACAGGTATGCTGGCTGGTGGTCATCAGTATTTTCTTTGTCCTTTCCTTCATTGGACTCTTACTTTCCATATTAAATGTCTACCCTCCGTCAATACATAACCTCTGTCAATTCCTTCTGCACCCGATCACGTCTTTCGGATCTCCATCCCCCGCCTCGAGCTACATCATCTTTCACCTCTCCTTTACAGTTCGTGCCTCCTGTGCCTCTCTCTTTGAATCTTGATTGTTTTTTCTAGTCTTAACAATTTAAGTAGACGTTAAGCTATTCCTTATAATTGTCGATAGCATTTTATTATCATTTTTATATTGTTCAAATATTACGTTACTTTAATTTTTTTTTACTTTTTTTTTTTTATCCTCTATTTACTTAAGATGTATTCTTTAAAGAATATTGTAATTAGTTATAATATATTTTATTTATTTATTTTATTTTTACACTGGTTTGTAATTTATTTTATATCTTGATAGTTTGTTAATCTTAATAGGCTAATTAGCAGCAGAGTAAAGTTTTCTTTTCTTCTTATTTTATGATTAAGGCACAGGTGATTGAATGGAAATGCATTGTGAGTGGAAATGGTTGAGATGGGGTTCCATGGCCACTTGGCCAAGAATTGGGCACTGTACTCTTGGCCTTTCAATGAAACGAGAGCAAGTGAGGTGAACTACGTGTGGGATATATAATACCCAGAATTTCAGAACTGATTTTAAGAATTCAAATGGGTTTATGTGTTTAATAGACTCATTTTGATATCGTATATTGTAAATATTTATTGTTATTTATTGAATAACTTTTTATTCATTAAAGTACAACTTCATTGTACCTGAAAAAGCTTTTTTAAATACAGATATCCAAATTTTTGCAAATATTATTTGTTGAGAAAAAACTAAAATTATAAATAGCTATAGTAATATACTATTTTTATTAAAGCTATTATACTTTATAAAATTGTACTTGGGTTTTAAAGATTTTTTTAGTCGAATGATAAAAAAGTGAATCCTTGTAAGTGCAGAAAGCATTAAGTTCAGATAAATGAAATTGGAACACACTTCATTTTTTTTTAAAATTTCAAGTATTTATCGGTTTTTTGGCTGAAAATTCTAAAATTCTAATTAGATTTTTTTTTATTTTTTCTATATTTTTGAGAATATATATTGGAATTTAAATTGTTTCCAGTTTTTTTATTATCATTATACACAGGATTTTTACTAGTAATATTTTTATTTATAATAGTATTATTATATTTTAATTATAATGATATTATTGTATTAAAGTATTATAATAATTATTGTTATACTATAGTTAGATGTTTTTCTCCAAAGAAGGTTGATCCAAAAAAATACAAATTTAAAAAATGCATATTTTTTAAAATATCTGCTAACGTTTCGGCTTACATTCTATAACATCTTTACAGCACTCATTAAGGCGAGAGGGGAAGTTATTCACCAAGATCCCATTTTCATGACTGTAGGGATTTTCACTCATGAAAATGGGATCTTGGTGACACGACGTCCCCTCTTGCCTTCATGATAGCCCTGAAGATGGCATACAATGTCAGCCGAAACGTTGCCAATGACACCACTCTAAAAATAGAGTGGTACATTGTTCCTAGGAGGCCACTATGCCATCTCAATTGAAGTTGGGGTTGCAATGGTTGGAGTTCAAAGACGAAGTCTGTGCTGGTGAATCAGGATGGTATGGCAGTTGTCAGTCGAAACGGGTGAAGCGGGAATAAATTAGGTCTACGAAAGAGATATTACAATTGTTGTGGAGAGAGGAGTTAGATAGGGGCCATAATAATTCTGATTATACTGAACGTTATGGATAGAAATGACTGAATTCTTTGTATGTTGGAAGGCTTGGTGGCACCCCAGATTTCTACACCGTATGTCGAATGATTTTTGAGCGGCAGTTCGTTTTCTATTGTAAGATTGAAGTTACTATTCATGATTTTGTTTAGGAATCCTTGTCGATTGAGTTCTTGTCTTTTAATTCTAGTACGTTCACCCAAGTTAGTCGTGATTCAAGTTGGAAGCCCAGGTAACGAACGAAGAATGGGAAAAAAAACTTTGTAAAATTTTACAATTATAGGAAGGTTTTTAATTTTTTGCAATCGGATTTAATATACCATTCTTTAATGTTTTCGAGATGATCTTGTAAGTTTTTAGAAGCAGTTTTAGAATCGGAATGGGAAGATAAGATAGCCTTGTCATCTGCAAATATAGCTAAGAGGGTACTTGGATGAGTAGGGATGTCAGCAGTGTACAGGAAAAATAGGATAGGTCCAAGCACACTACCTTGAGGAACTCCCGCTTCCACTTGGTAGAAATCGGATTTATCTAATCCTTGCCGAACCCTATAGAAACGGTTGGATAAGACATAAATATTAAGTAAGAGTTAATATGAAGTATGGGTTCAAGTTTAAACAGAAGACTTCCTTGCGTGGTATGTAGTTATAATAATCAATTCTCATTTCACTTGTTACCTTTATTTCTTATTTATAAAACTTTTATTTCTAAAGAATATTTTAAATTAGTCTTTTTTATTTTAGTTTTTTTATATGAAATAAATCTAGTGGGACTATATATATGTCCTATATAAAAATTATTACTAAGAAATGATAATTGGATTAATTGTATTTATTTTTGTTCGTTTTAAAAGAGACTTTCAGGAGTTCGAGTTTGGTAAGCTTGCAACACATTACTGGCTTGCAGGTTGCTTCAGAAGTTTTCATCAATTTAAGGCTGCATTTACCATTATTTTATCCATAATTATTTATAATGAATAATTTATCTCCCTTGCTCATATAACCCGAGATGTTACCTGTCATTAAAGAGTAGCCCAAATTAAACCAGGAGAGACTCTCAAACACCCTGCTTCTCTTGGCTTCAAGAGCAGGAAGGGTCTGGACAAAGAGTTAAACAGAGATTAAACCGAAGAGAAAAATTATGTTTTCACTAGCTTTCATAGTGTAACTAGATAGGATTTCAGGGACAATCCCACGGAATACGATTTATAATTTGGTAGTGTTGTGATTTGTGTATAGGTAACTAAGTAATAAAATTAATAATCTCTAAAGGATTATTGACTTTAGCAGGGTGAGAAATGAGTTCAAGAGCATCGATAATTTACTCTCTTGGAATGGATTTAAAATGAAATTTAGGATAAGGGATACGTTTTTATTGAGATGTTGAAGAAAATTTAAGTATCTTTAACGAGAATTAGTCTCAGTTGTACATAGAGAAGAAGTTAAAGTATAACTGGAAGATGGGGAGAAAGTATTCTAACTGCTAATTGGGTAAAAGTTGTGAAGTGAAAAGTGGCCCTTATCCAGCCGAAATGATGTGTTTTGAATACTTTGAGAAGTAAAATGTCAAAGAGTAGATTATGTAAGAGTCCCGATGGATAGAGCTTCGAATATGGAAGAGAAGCAGGAGACTCCTATAAGAGTTTATATGAGCCTGTATGACGCTCTATACAACAAGAAGGGGTCATTCAAGAATAGTACTATGAAATAAAGAACATATATTTGACCATAGATAAAAAAATAGAGGACATAGTGGGTTAGTAAATTTGGACAATTGTAGATTTTAAGTGAAGAATGGGCAATTTTATGACATTACCAGGAAATGTGTTCACGCTTGAACCCTCTAAAAGGCTTTATGTGATGTAATCTACTTTTACAATAAATTGTGAACCGAAGTTCTGATATGTGTAGAAAGGGGTGTTTGGGTGATTGATAACAGCTTGGAGAAATCCATTAAAATGTGGCGGGAATGTGATATCGGAAAGCGAATTCCATCGTATACTCTGTCGCCCGTGTGGTTCATTCCACAGCTCGATAATTTATTAAATTATTTTATAGTTAAATAAATTAAATAAATTAATTATCTTGGTCGTCCTCTAGGGTCTATTCCCGTCAATCAATAGAGTCTCTGTGAAAACTAACTTTAGTTGGATTGCCAACTAACAAATTCTACTTTGCCACTTCTCAAACAGCGCCCTTTTCCCAAAACGATGACTCAACTTTCCCTTCCCTTCTTTACATTCCCGAACTTTGGGAAAATTGGAAATCCCTTAGTAAAACCTGCTCTGAAGCTTGCTTTTTCCACTAATAACAAACCCAAGACTTTTTTCACCCACCACAAATACTCAGTTCCTTTCCTGAACAGAACCAATAACAGAATTCCACATGGCTCGTACATTGGCCGAACCAACACCCTGTTTTGCAGACTAGAGTAGAATCAGAGATGAATCAACAAACACAAAAATAACATTAACAAAAAGCGAATAAAATGGCCTCCACAAAACACGTCTTTCACAACGGACACACATTTGACTTTGAAAACATTTCTATTTTCCCCCCTGGACCATTTTTTTTTTCCGATTTCTAACCCTTAGCCCTCAGTCATGCAGATTTGATCCATGTGACAACACGTCCTCTCACGCCTTCAGGTAGGTTTGATGAACTACACACATCTACACACATTGTTATTGTTTTTCCTAAGCATTTCTTATCAGATTACATTTAGTTAAGTTTATGCAATAATAACGTAATTTATATTTTTTTTTTGTTTTTCTCATGTTTTCTTACGTCATTGTATTTCAACAGCCTTAGTATGTAAGCTAAATCGTCGGCAGATGATAAAATATTACATTTTCTTTAAATTGTTTTTTTAACAACCTATATGAAACACCAACAAATTATCAACATATAATAATAAATTGAACGTACAAATAAAATTATGAATAGGATTTTTCTCTATAAATAATTTTACACGAAAAATAAGTAAACTGTTTTATGATTATTGTTATAGAAATTATAACTTATCAATATTTTAAAAAAGAATGCAATTAATTAATTCATGCTTGTGTATCTATGTATGTATTTATGAAGCAGTATATAATATTCTTATAGTGGAATAGTATAATCATATTTGTATTAAATATTTTAAGCAAATGCAAAGTGAAATGAATCCTATTTTAATAAATGATATTTAAACGTGAAATGTTAAACATTTTTTCTTAGTTATACTTGTTAATACTACATATTAAGTGCGTAATAAATATAAAAAGATGCCTAGTCCTGCACGTATATTTAAATGTATGTAGACTTTTGTCAATGCTTAATGAATGTCTTTAACTTTTATATTAAATTATTAAAAATAAATAAATGGGAAATATTGCAAAATGTTTTTAAAAAACTATTGACTAACTCCCAGTCTATCGAAAGATTATGGACACACTTTGTCCTAGAGGCTTAATAAGCAATAGTCAACGAAATTAATTTTAAATGACTGAGTTTAATCGTCGATTTAATATCATTTGATGTAAAATGAAATCTATAAAGGAGATGGCATAACATAGCTACTATTAAGGCATCTTTTTCCTTATTATTTTTAAAAATGATCTACACATTTTTTTTTTTTTTTTAATTTTAGCGTTATCATTTCGTATCATCCATTTTCGTGAAGTTACATAGAGACTTATTAGAGAAAAACACTAGTTAATAAGCACGCGTTTATTCTCAACCTGCGGCACACTAGTGAGGGTGTGTGGGGATCACAGAGTAAGTAAAAATCGACTGTCAGTACAAAACCTGGGTCCCAAAGTTTAGGAATTCAATTCTTAATAAGCTTACACAATACATTTTCCTAGTGTTATTTTTTGTAGTAGATGAAAGTAATGCTTTTTTTAACTCAAGTATGTAGCGTAATACATAAACTGCAGTTATATTTCTTCTCCCTGGTGTAAAAGTCACGAGCTATCCAAGGCAAGTCGCCCCGGCGAGCACATCCTCTTCGCCAGAGCTTATCAGAGTGGTAGGACCCTTCCCCACTCAGCACACTTTGGGTTAATGGATGAGAATGCAGTACCCCCACCCCGACACTCACCCCCACCCTCGCACCACCACTTTAGCGTCGATCCGAGAGTCAGCAACACCTGCCGTCTTACCGCCCTCGAGGCTAAGGGATACAGGCTGGGTGCAGGTGGTGTTCGCTAACTCTTATAGGTGGCGAACCTTTACGCGAAAGATTGAGAAAAATCAAAACAGAAAATTTTTAGTTTTAGAGAGTATTCTATCAATGGACACTTTCAAATATTCACAGAATTCGAATTAGTAAGTAAATTCTTATTTTATTATTTCCTTTTTAACTTCATGTATAGTCAAATCTCAAAACTTTACATTTTTTTTTATAAACTTTTATTTATTTCTGTATAAATTCCATATCGCCGATTAAGTTCTTTTTTTTTAATTTTAGTATGTTCTCCCCTTTTAAGTCGTGAGTCAAGATGGAACCCAAGGTAACGAACGGAATTTGATTGTGGTAAGGAAATATTGTTAAATTTAATTATTTCAGGGAAGTCTTTCTTCCGCAGTTGGAAATTAAATTGAACGCATTTTTCTTCATTAATTTTTATTTTCCATTTGCCACACCATTTCTGAATGCAATCAAGATGATCTTGTAGGTTTTTAGAAGCAGTTTTAGAATCGGGATGGGAGAATTGGATAGCTTTGTCGTCCGCAAATAGAGCTAAGAGGGTACTTAGATGGGTAGGGATGTCAGCAGTATTTTACATTAACTATTATTTTATTAATATTTAATAACACAATACAAAATTAAATTGTCTATAGAATAACATTGATGTAATAAAGAAAATGTGTAACAGACAATGGCCTAGCCATCTTCATGTGTAGTCCTAGAATATAAAAGTACATTTTACATACTCTTTACAATATAAAATATTAATAAAAATACAAAATGAACTAAATATAAGTACATTTCATATTTTAAGATACATAATAATTTTATGTAAAAATAATTTTTATTAATTACCAATATTTCGTATTACTCGTTGTTTTTTTAAAATACTCATAGAATTGTGATACTTTCGGTTGGTAGAATTAACTTTTTATTTGATATAAATGAATGTATGATTATTTTTGTCTTTCTGTTAAAAGCAGCACAGATTAACGCAGTGTTTGAGCGTACAATCTTCAGGGAGACAACACTCAAACAGACAAACTAAGATTGACAAACCTTACTATTAAATAGCAGATTCTTTTTTACTATATGTAGTGCAGTATATCTAGAATGGTCAAATAATATTATTTATTATATTCATATATACCCCGCCTTTAAACGTTTAAAAAAATCAATAAATAAGGTGGAAAAGATTTTATTCTTGTCAATAGAAACAAATCAAACCTTTGCCGAAGAAGGCAGTTGAGACCCTTAAGAATGGCCGTTCAACATTTAGATCCGCCCGGGTAAGTAAATAATATTTAAAAAATAAAAAATTTAAATAAACAAGCCTGCCTGTGTTGGGTTTAGAATAGTCATGCTTGGGAGGTAAGATAAATAAGTAATTGTACGTCACAGTAGTTTACAAAGGTAATAGTTGCTTTTCATACACCACACCATATAGGAGAATTTCAATATTATTCTTTTAAATCGTTTATTTAATAAATATGTGAATATTTTGAAGAATAAGCAGTCAGAACTGCTGTGTTGTTTACTCTTAAAATCTTACAATAATCTCACTCACGAACACATATTGGTTAAGAGTAAATTTTTAAAAAGGAATCCAACTAAAATAGGATTAAAATCATCTATTTATTTATAGTTTTATCGTCTATATAAGTGTGTGTCTGTGTGTCTATATAAAGATGATTATCACTGCATGGACTGAGAAAGCGGATACCAGAATAAAAGGAACAAGGGATGAAGTGTTGTAGCTTGTTCAATAATGGGTAATGTTGCAAAAAGCGAATTGGGTAATGTTGCAAAAGAGAACATTTTTCTATGAAGAGCATTGTAAAGAGGTTTTGTTTATCAAACAGAAAGGACTATTAGAATATATAGCATTTTATCTTGACGGTCCATTAATTAAGCAGATAGAACAAAGGAATCTCTGTGTGTTACTTGATAGCAGAAATAAATCCAGTGCTAAGATTTCATTACTGGAAATGTCTTCAAGTTACATATTATCTTTTTAAGTCAGTTAAAGTTTAAAAAGATTTGAACTTGAGAGCTTATATACTGCAGAGAAGTTAGGTATTTACTGACTTATGCCTCATCCGTTTGGGTTTAAGCTAAAACAGAATTAATTATTTCAATTTGGGTGAGCGTAATACAAAGACAAGCGACTTTAAATCGAGTACAAGTACTGGTGGCTGATATGTGAACTATGGGTCTTTTTACAATGTTCTAAGAAAGTCTGATTATAGATGCCTCTCTATTAATGAACTCATTATTCACAAACTGTGACAGGGTGTACTTTATTTACAGGGACTCCCTATTGAAGTGACTATTCTCTCGCTACAGGCGTAATCACTTCCTTGGAAAACAACTTCAACAAACTATGGATCTTCCACATAAAAACTCCGACAACAAATTACAATTCAAAACATACACCTATTTGATCTTAATGGGGTAGGTTACAAGAATTAAGAAGAATAATACCATTTCATTCTTCGGTAGATTTTAGTTAGGTGTGAAAACAAACATGTGACATCCCGGGCCGATATGGTGTCTGGAAGGCTGTTGGCACGCCTGCTTTATCTTTATTGGAGGAAATAAATGACGCTCGCAGAGGAGAGGGAGTATCCTCACTAACGAGACTACATACAACTTATACCAACATTAATATGCTGTAAGCGCGGGATTTGACTACCATGCTGATGGCGCAGGTTAATTATGCAGATTTTATGCGTTATGTGATGCAAGTAAAATATGTATTGGAAAATAAATGTCTTAACGTCTTGACATCCCCGTTATCTTGATACTGGTGAAGGAAATAATTAAAAATACGCATGAAAATTAAATCTGATCTAGTGCATTCTGAAATCTTAGCTCAGTTTAACAATGAGAACTTCTTCTACACTGACAGAACAATTAATAAACCAGAAAATTAGAAAATTAGGTAATAGTCATCGATTTCTTCATATATCATCAGTCTGAATTTGAATTTCATATAATTAAATTTGTTTTAAGAAATATGGAAAAAAAAATTTTTTTTCACTTCTCTATTTAAAGTCGGTATAAATATAAAAATATTTGCCTATACTCCTAAAACTTTATAAGAGTGATCAATGTTAAAACAAAAAATAAAAAAGAATTCTAAACTAAGAAAAAATTTAAAATTCAAAAATTCTGTGGTAATATATTTTATTTAAAATGTTTAAGATAGCATACATATTAAATGATTTTGAACTCGAATAGAACATCTTGCAAATAAAAAGTCAGATCTAACATCTTAAAAAGAATAACATATTATAGAAGCCTAATATTTACACTTGTGGAATAGTTATGACATTATTTTGTTATACAATGCTACCAATAAAGTTGAACTTCCCTCTCATCACATAAATATGAAACATTTTCAGAGTTATTTCTGGATCAACTAAGTTAAAAGCTTTTCTAAGTTCAGTATAACTGCTTTGGACTTTTCTTTCTCTTTCATTTGTTACTTTATTGAGTAAGTTAATTTTGTTATTGGACAACCAATACATAACAATTTAAATCAACCAAACAGGCCATAGAATAGTGACTTTATATACCTTGGATAAATACACAAAAAGTGCATTACATCTGAGCTCTCCTGAACAACTGATGCAGATATTTTTAATGCAATAAACATAAAATCAAATATATGATACATTTATATTATAAACAATAAATAATAAGCTAAATACATATTTAATGTTTAACTGTAAATCTGTATTTGTCGATATGACTTATTCCAGAATTTTTACAGCTTGTAATTCTAATTTTTTTTTATATGTAGTTACATACTATCCTTCTCCCCAAAAAAAATTTATACAGGGCTTTCCCATCTTAATGCTGCTTAAAACCAACAGAATCATCTGGAATGACTTCACTTGTAGAGTATTAACGACTAACCTAGCAGCTAGATTAAATTGCAATCATAGTGTTTCTATGTTTGTTTGTTTTTTTTTCAATCCTCTTAAGATCCGGCAGACTTAATAAAAATGTATTAAATAGATGCTTTGATATACCCAACCTTTCATATACCTATGATAATTACGTTTTTTTCAATCAAATTCATTTCATTTTCAGTTTTTCACGTAATATAAAATTATTATTCTTTTGGAACCCATTATTCTGGATGCAATGAACATGACAAGTGATCTGCACGACGTTGATTTAAAAAAAAATTAATATGTTCAAAAGGAGAGTTTTTCGACCGTAGATATTAATATTAGTTTATTTTAGTTGGGGTTCAGTCAAGGTAGATCCAAAAAAAAGATACAAATTTTTAAAAAAGTATATTTTTTTAAAAGATTATCTGCCAACGTTTCGGTTTACATTGTAAGCCATCTTCAGGACTGCCTATCATAAAGAGAAGAGAAGACGTCCTGTCCCTAAGTTCACATTTCCATAACTGAGTACATGGACATCCTCCATGACAGGTCGTCCTCTCTCCTCCTCATGATCGGCAGCCCTAAAGATGGATTAAAATGTAAGCCGAAGCGTTGGCAGATAATCTTTTAAAAAAATAAACTTTTTTAAATTTGTATTTCTTTTTGGATCTACCTTGACCGAACCCCAACTAAAATCATCTAATATTATAATATTAAAAGTGGAGATACGTTGTTGGAGAGGAAGAAAGCCTCTGGGTGACCTTTAATAGATAATAATGAGATTCTGCAGGAAGCTGTTTAGTCAAATCCGTCCACAAGTACTCGCGAACAGTGTGGTGAGAAAAGATACAGATAGTTGCTGTAACTATAAATAGATAGTTGCCATCTAATTCTCATGGTGAAGGTGAAAAAGTGCAGTAGAATGGTTCCTCGCGATAATACTTTTTAGCAATCAGCTGTGAAACTAGAAATGTGTGAAAACTAATCGAAAAACGCTTGTGATACGAGATTTTCCAGAGAATTGTCACCTTCCATGAAAATAGGGTTTGCTGAAAAAATCCGAATACCCCTTAGCTACAGATAGATTGCGATCGGACAGCTTTTCAGGTTGCTGTAAGGAGGTTATGTGGAAGAAAAAACCTTTGGTTAGCGATAATGCTTATTTTTAAAATGTACTGATGATGAATGAGACATTTTTCCTTCTCTTATTTTTAAGACGTTAATTTATTTGTGGCTGAGCATGAGAGGCAATAATGGTGAGTGAGCTCCGATATTTCGTACTCTTGTCAATATCTTGTTTAAGTTTTAGCAATTTCTTCATTTTTCTCTTTGTAAATTTTTTAATACATATGTCGTATATGCATATGGTCTGAAACCGCCAGGTTAGCAGGAATCTGTTTTTTGACAAAAACTATTGCGTATAGGGTACAAAATATCTTATAATGAATCCAAGTGATTAAATTTAAATGTTTTAAAATAATTTCAGTTTTTTTTTTAGATCTGTAAGTTGATTAATTTTATTGATATGGGTACTATTGGTGATACTGAAATTCTAATTTAGAGAACTGAATGACTAATTTGTAAAATTAAATGTGGAAGAGATAACATGAATATATTTTGAAATTAAAACAGTAAAATCTCATTTGTTTTTAGACTGTTATTTTTGTCTTCATTTCAATGGCTTAATTAAGGTATTATCTTGCTCTGAAGAAAAATTCCTGCAGAATTAAGTAGCAAAGAAATTCTTGTTTTTTTCTGTAGTTTTATTATTATAATAATTTAGAGAAAAAGTAAGGGGCAATAAGGTAGCTACAAATTCACTGATTGTATCATTTGAGATATGTAAACTCTCAAAAAGAGTAAAAACTGAATTTAAATGTTCGCCGGTAAAAATCTAATTACCAGAACCCAGTGCCGTGCTACAAACGATTATCATTTCAGACATCGGTTTCTTTTTTTTGTTTTATATATAATATGATATATATGTTACACTTGTGCTATTATTATTATATTTTTTCTGTCTAGCAAATAATTAATACTTTAATGTTATATAAAAATATTGTTTGCTAGTAAGATAAAACATGATACTTATACTATTTACTAATTACCATACTGATTTTAAAGAGAAAAGAATCTTTTAAACAATAAAATTAAAATATTGGAAAGAGAATAAATTACGCGAGAGAAAAGTCTTTAAAAATCTAGTCAATAAGATGCTTTTCTTTAGTGCAGTTTTATTTAGCTTGGCCACTGTCAGTAACAGATTAGTAAGTTCTTCATTAATTTTTTTTATATGCATTTTAATTAATGACGAGTATACTCAATAAAATATTATTTATTTAAGAAAAATTTAGAAGCAGAAACATTGTCAATTCGTTCTGTGATTAATCTTATAAAATAAATTTTCTCCTGAAACAGATTTTCATATTTTACTAATTTAAAGTGACTGGAGATAGTTTTGTAAATCAAACTTCTATTAAATCTCAAAAACGCTATTGTTTATTTTTACCTAATTATTTATCAATCCAAGTTCTCTCTTTATTTAAATTTTGAAAGATACTGCATTAAAAATTAAAAAGAAACGATACTATAATAAAAGAAAGGATACTATACGTTAATGAATATTTCCCATTCCAGGTTTCAATAAGTAAATCACATTAAATGATATTCATTAAGGGGCTTAATAGTTAAGACGAAAACATATAAATTCTAATGAATTGAGTCAATGTACATTTTATTGTTCACTCTACGTCCATCTTCAAAGGGATTCCCTTATAGGGCTGAGGTCATTTTAATTCCGACGGCCACGTGGAAGGTTAGTTCGACCCCAGACCTGACATTTCCTACCAGGTAAAGTTCGAAGTTTGATATTTTCTGTAGAACATATAGTCCAGGGCGGACTGACTCACTGTGATAATGTTTGTCATACTCTGATATCACATAATCACTTCGTAAAACCTTACTTCCGTAAACGTCCAAGCTATTGGGGGGGTTCAGAAAGAAGAATTGTATTACAGTTGGATACAATTACAGTTGAATCCCTTGGGTGTTTTGTCTTCACTTTAGTCATGTGTGTTGTTATAATTTTGAAGAGACGTAATTTTTTTTTTTTTTTTAATTTAAAAATTACATCCTGCACATCGTGCATCTTGCAATGTGCTCTCATAGTATATGTACTATAATATGTACTAATATAATAATAATGTACTATATGAATTAATATTAAAAAATGTATACGTACACAACTTAAAA
>KZ807269.1:79643-91704 GCA_000696205.2 Oncopeltus fasciatus | reverse complement strand
ATATAATTATCTTTCCTATCATCTATATATATATAAGAGTATAACCACGGTATATACACGAAAGGTCTTCTTCAGTATCTTTTAACGTTTGTAATTGACTGTTTTCAGATTAAGGAGAATCCAAGAACCTTGGACCTAAGAACCTTTAGATGAAATGAAAGGTCCATTAATCGCTGAATATCTTTACAGGGAGGTATGAAAAGCTAAGGAGCCTCTATATTTCCGCGGGGAATTTAGTCCGTTAGGGGATGTAGCCAATGGGTTCATTCATAATCTCTACCCCACTAATACATTTAATTGTAGGCTTAGGACTAATTATTCCAATTCTGATCCGGCTTAGCAGGGGTCTGCTAGCATTGATATATGGGGGGGAGACCATATGCGACCACCCCCCTGTCCTTTCATATAATGTCTTTTGTCTCCGTCTACCCTTAAACTGAACTGTCAGGAATAAATCAATCATGGAGGTGTTCGCTAAGGAGATCAACCAACCCCTAACTCCCCCCCCCCTCCCATTGCCTGTGCTTCTTCCGAACAACTGCCAATCACTGGAGGGGAATTTCGTAATCCCTCCTGAAATTCTGAGTTTGTCCTTCCTGAATTAGCTTTCTCATTAATACATTCAAAGAGTAGCAAACCAAGTCCCTCCAGGCCTAGATTAGGAAAAGAGGCGTGGACTTAAGTTCTGTTCTCCCTCCTCTTAAGACTTTTTGAGAGACTTTTAAAGAAATGTATTCATACAGGTTGTTTTTATGATAGATTTTTAACTATTATTTCGCTATTTTACCCATTCTATAGTCACCAAAATAATTGTTATACATATGTGGGTTATTGATGTTAAAATTTTAGTTTTTTGCAACATGATTGTTATAATTATAAAATGGAGTTTTTTTGACTGTGGATACTATTATTAGATGTTTTATGTTGCTATGAAAATGGGATCTCGGTGACATAACGTCCCCTCTCGCTTTCATGATAGGAAGGTGTATTTCATTTTTTTTTTTTTTTTTTTGTATTATGGAATTTTTCTACATATTTCACTAGATTTATACCTTTGATATCACATTGCATTTACTTATGACAATTCTATATAATAATATTGCAAATCATTTAATTTTATTTTATTTTTTTTTTTTTGNTTTTTTTTTTTTTTTTTTTTTTTTTTTTTTTTTTGTATTATGGAATTTTTCTACATATTTCACTAGATTTATACCTTTGATATCACATTGCATTTACTTATGACAATTCTATATAATAATATTGCAAATTATTATTGTATCCTCATGACATTGTATTTCTACAATCCTGAAGATGGCTTACAATGTAAGCCGAAACGTTGGCAGATAATTTAAATATATACATATATTTTTTTAAATTTCTTTTTTTGGATCGATCTTTACCGAAGCCCCCCCCCCTCCCCCCCATCACTATTGAACGAAATCGGATGAATAGTAATGGGGGTTTATCTGAAATGCCACGAGCAATTAAACAAATATTTTGATAGTAGCGGGCACAACAGTTATTTTAGAGTAATAAAACTCACATCAAATCAGTTTCTTGATTAGAAAATTTTTTATAAGATTCACAACGCAATTTAAAAATTGGTTAAGGGGTTTACCACCTTAAAAAGTAAATTTTAATATTACCAGAATTATTTTTTACTTAATTTATTTTTTTATAACTCTTTTAATTGTAAAATAAAAAGCTGAGTTCGCTATTGTGCGATAAAATAAGTGTAGGATTGGAGTATCATCGGGCATTTCAAGTGGGATTACACAATATGTTTTACTGTAGCGGGCGTAACTTTTATCTCAGCAGAAGAAACATAACACAGATTTGCTCAACGTACCCAACGTGAGTTTGGTGCATCCCAGGATATTAAATATGTCATATACAAATATTCATCAACTCCGTTACAGATTAATTAATTAGTTCGCACATCTAGTTAAGGACTCTTTTTAAATTTTGTTATACTTGAGCGTGTAGACAGACACCTACAAATTTTAACTGATCACAGTTTTTCATTTCCTGAATAGAATCGGTGAAGAGTTGATGAACTTTTTACTGATGAATATTTTGATTGCCTCGGAGTAAATCTGCCATTGTGGTAGTCATGTGTAGCCAGTGTCAGCGTCCTGGGACGGCTGCTCAAAGGGGCAGGAACCCACGTCCTCGAAATTGAGATCCTGTCACCCCCAAGTGAGCTGTCACAAATGACAGCACTGTACACCCCATCTGCTAATTGACTCCCGGCGACCATCTTCTCCCCACAACAGTTATCGCTGATAACAGATACAAGATCTACCGCTTTGTGTACACCTATGCGCAACCCATTTGCATATTTCCATCGTATATTTCCTTTAGAGGCAAATCATTTTTCTTCTTTTTTTTAAATAATTAATTTAAAATAATCTATTNTTTTTTTTTTTTTTTTTTTTTTTTTTTTTTTTTTTTTTTTTTTTTTACCGTAGATATTATTATTAGATGATTTTAGTTGGGGTTCGGTCAAGGTAGAGCCGAAAAATACAAATTTAAAAAAAAAATTTTTTTTGGATTATCTGCCAACAATACGTTGTAAGTCAGAGGACAACCTGTCCCTAAGTTCACATTTCCATGACTGACGTCCTCTCTCGTCTTTATGATAGCCCTGAAGATGGCTTACAATGTAAGCCGAAACGTTGGCAAATAATCCTTTTAAAAAATACATTTTTTAAATCTGTATTTTTTTGGGTCTACCTTGACCGAACCCCAACTAAAATCATCTAATAATAATATCTACGGTAAAAAAAAAAAAAAAAAAAAACTCTCCTTTTGAACATACAGAAAAAGTTAGTTTCATTGATATCATGTCGGAATTTTAGAATTTATTTTTTTTCTATATCGTTCCTACTTAGACGTATTGTATATTTAATATTGTACAATAACTTATAAAGTAAATAAAACTACAGTATATTTTATGTATAGACTTTTTGAATTTTTATTATCAAGGTTCGAAATATAGAAATAAATAAATTATATCATTCTACTCACTTTTGCAGACAGTTTTTAAGTTTTCTCGTTTTGAAAATAAGTTGAAGTGCATTAATGGTTATGATTCGTTCAGAAAGTAGTTCATTAAAAAAAAAATTAACTGCTATTTTTGTGCTGATGATCGTGCCAAATAATGTCTGGGGCGGCAAACCAACAAATGTATCGCTTCTTCTACTCCTGTGCAGAAGTAACTATCCTTTTTTCTTATCACAATAAGAACGTTCCATGCCCAATTATCAGTCCAGAATGTAGTTTTCATTTTATGCCGAAATTTTACATGAAAGAAAAATGTTATTTAAAAAAAATTGTTTTCTAAATTTACTTCAAACTTAACATCGGCTATTGATATACTCAAGACCAGATGGTCCTAATAAAATATATAATTATAAATTTTAATTTTAATATAATTATCTTTCCTATCATCAATATCTTATCACTTAATTGTTAAATTGAATTTTTCTTAAATAACACATTTGTAAAATTTAATTAAATTAAACAAAACAATGCGCTAAATTAATTATTAGTTTTTGAAAAAAGATAAAAATTGTAAATTCATTTAAAATGTAAATAAAGAAAGTGTATTACATTTATCTTCTAAAACATCTTTACAAAATGCATAAAATAAAGAAAATGTTCAAAAAGTGTATCTTTAAAGATTCTGCAGACCCTTCTATTTCAAAATATAGATAACGTTTAGTACTTTAACTTTATATTGAAAACCGAGAGAGACTAAGTTTAAATTAAAACAAAGTTGAATTATTAATGATAGGGAATAGAAAAAAAAAATCTAACTGTCCCAGCCAGGACTGGAACCTGGATCGCCTGCTATCAGGGCCGGTATGCTAAACCATTACACCACCGGGACGAGCTAGATATCTTATTCTATTCCCTCTCATTAATTGTTTAAAATTTACGTGGGATAATAAGCCACAACCAAATAAATATTTACGAAGTTGAATAATTTTTAATGTCTTGTTATAATTGGTGTTTTATATTTGGTACGGATTTGATACATTGGAACAAGGAATATTCAGAGAGCGATGTGAGCAATAAGTCTCGTGTAAAGAAGAAAGTAGGTTAAAATCTCATTGCACTAAAGGAGACAGTATTGAATGGAGTGTAAGTGGGGACAAGTGGGGTGAAGCCTGTGTATCGTTCCTGCTAAATAACAAACACAAATTGGTGATAACCAATTGTGAGAAGAAACATAGAGTAGATCTGAAAATTGATAAGGGAATCTGTGTGGTCCACTGCGTCTTCGGCTCCACTTATGTTAAGTCTCCTAAAATATAGGGCGATTATATAGAGGATTTCAGACTCATGCTGGGAAAATCACGTGGTAGCAGTGAAGGTCACAAGGCAGAGTGCTAGTTTTTAGAGAAAAGAAGGGGGGGGGGGTTCAAGTCATTGAAAATGCATAAGACATATCGACGAATGTGAGGAATTCGATTTACAGATCCATAACACATTATTCCAGCACAAGCCAACATCACGAGAGCTTGACCGCAGATACAGTGTCTCTGGATTCATGTTGAAGCGGAAACCACTTAAGAGGATCCATTAATAAGGTAACCAGGGAGCACTGGAAGTGAATGCCTGTAGGAAAAAGGCTAGATTTCAAAGGCCTAGATCTTCACCAGCCGGCAATTGTATGGAAACAAAACCTAGATATGGTAAAAGCCAAGAAAAATGCTACCAGAGGAATGTATTAGTGAAGCATCTTTCAGAACTTAAAATAAGCGTGTCAAAGAGACAGTTGCAATGAAGAACTATTCTTGGAAGAGATGTTGACAGTAAATTTTTAAAACACCAGAATTCAGTCAGGAGATAGAAATGTGAGCCAACTAAAGGCTCTTTCTCCAAGTGGTCACTTGAAGAGTGATCTTCTACTAGATCACTCCTAACAAAAGCAGAGCGGAATAGGCAAGATAACAGTTAGCAGTAAAACGTTAAGCCGGTCCTGAACAAGTGACAAGTGAAGAATTAATGATTTTTAAATGATTAATGTTCTACCCTAGTCATTTTCAGGTTTCAAGAAGAAGAACTCTATTGATAAACTGTCCCTTGATATAACTAAAATTATAAATATGGAATTTCAAATATGCGATCGACATGGCGGTTTGCACTGGCTATATAATCTTTATTTAAAAAAAAAAAAAGAGAATATCTTCAGTGCAAAGCTCAATGAGTAGAATCATCGGATGACTTTTCCAAGATATGCTCCAGGAGCTACGCTGTTTGTGCGGGCAGGTCGCTACGCTTTACCTCAATCCATCTTTACCTAAGCCAATGGCTGTTCCTGAGAAAAATAGAGCATAAGCTATAGGTGTAAGAGGATATAACTGGCATTTAGACGAGAAGCTGCTGATTGTTCAATCACATTATACTTGGAAGTACAGAGTTGAAGCCATGCGATAGATTTAGTCCTTCAAAGGGAGAAAACACACAGAAAGTGTATTTCGGTTCGGCTTATGTGTTCAGGCTACAAGATCCTCCCAGTTATCAGTTCAAAGATATAACAACTATTTTTTACCCGCTTAAATATATATCTAATTTTTCATTTTCCTCCTGACGAACAGGTTTAATAAGCTCTGTGATAAATATTTGTAATGATCTTAGCAGCATTGATATAAATATTTGGTTGCTTAATCAACATTAGCTCTGAAATATGTACTCAGCATGCTCCCAGAACTAGGGATATAACAGTAGGAAAACTCCTAGAACGGACTAAGTTGTCTTCAACGTTTGGTCTGACACCCACTTGTTTGAGCGTTAGAGCTAAAATTATGCAAGACCTTTACCCTCTGTGCCTCCCTCTCAAACGCCCTGATTTAAACAACCATGTGGGAGTAATTATTTCCCAATATTCATTTATACTTAATACTAAATTTATTAAATGATGCAAGCCAAGTAAGTAAAGAAATGGACTGAAGAAAATTAAAAACTTAGCCCGATTTTCTGAAATTACTCATAATCTACATAAGACCTCATTATAGACTAATGATATAAAACGATTTTAGATGCGGCATCTAAAACAATTTCTAATACTTATCAGAAAAATTCTGCTGGTGGGATAAAAATTGCACCCAATATGTAAACAGGTATCCTTTTGAATATTACGAACCATTTTCGAAAAAAAAAAAAATTATTTTCAAATATTTAGTCAAGATAAATTTATTAAGGGATTATACTAATGATCAGACTAGCATAAAACCCTTCACTGTCCGATTAATGTTAATATATATATACTATATATCTGATTAACAACTATTCTCGCTTTTACCCTATTTATTAACGAATTTAGGAGAAAAGAATTCACTGCTTTATGAGTGTAAGTATTGTAAAAATGTTTCAATAAAATTAATCAGAATAAATTACTCTCATATATATATATATANTATATCAGTTTTATGGTTTTTTTATAGTAGTTAATAATACAAGTAATATATTCTATAATTATTTTTGCATTGTATCATAGATTGATCAAATGGAGAGCTTTTTTTATTGTAGATATTATTATTAGATTTTTTTTGTTGGGGTTCGGTCAAGACACATTGTTAGCCATCTTCATGGCTATTCTAGAACTGATGATGGCTTACAATGTAAGCCGAAACGTTTGCAGATAATTAATAAAATACACATTTTTTAAGATTTTTATTTTTTGTATCTCTCTTGACCGAACCCCAAAAAACACATTTAATCCTAATAGAATAATTTCAATAATTTAAAAATTTTGGGAATCAGCCAAACATACAAAGTTTCATTATTGAGTATTTTGCTTTAAAATTATTTTTAACAAAATATAATATATAATATACATTAAATAAAATTACACGTTAAAGAAATTACATTCGAAGATTTTTTTTAAGCGCTAATACTGAATAATTTTTTACCATTCTAAATTATTAATTTCCTGCTTAACGAATTCATCCTAAGGTTTTCAAATTATTTTTATGGTAGCTCAAGGTTTTAGTTATTTAAAGTAAGAGAAATGCAAGATGACGTACCAGATTATCTTACACTTACGCATGTGCACATACAATACAGACTGGCTGAGTACAGAATGCATGTGGCTCTACAAATAAATTGCACTATGGTCCCCCGTCCCCCACCAAGACCATAGCTCAGGAAATCTGCTAGAAGTGTTGCGGAGCTAGAAGTGTTGCGGGTTAGCTTGGCCCGGAGGGGACCGGGGCGCAGAGGCCCGCTTGATCGACCCAGCGAGCCTCCGCCACCCCGGCCACCCTCTACGACTGTGCACCCCAACCCTCAAACGCACCCCATAAGAACGCTCACCTAACCTGTACCTAAAGAAAAAAAAATTAATTACCTTCTAATTTCATTTGAATTTACTAAAGAAAAATTGTAGAACAAAATATAAGTTCAAAGGAATATTATTAAAACTAGATGATTTTTTGGGGGGTTCGTTCAAGGAAGTTCAAAAATTACATTTTTTTATTTAATAACATAATTGAATTTGTAGCACCTTTTTATTTGATAGAAAACGTATGATTTTAAATTAAATCAATAAATAATTCTATAATAATAATGAATGAGACAATAATTGATAAATTAGTATATCAATAGGTGCTTATTATTATATGAAATTACTAAGATAAAAGGTTTTGAGAGAAAATAAAGTCAATTTTGTCTCTATTTTCTTTAATGTTACCAAAAAAGCAATTATAGAACAAAACAAAAGTAAAAAGTTATATTTTAACAATTTTTATTTGTTGGCGGCCAATCTTTTTTTCTTTTTTTTTAATACCCAAACCAAAAGTAATATTAAGGCAAAGAATTGTAAATAATTAATTTTCGTGGAATTGGAATGAGGAAAAGAAGGGATTGAAGAGAGAAAAAAATTTATAACCCAAATTTCTTCGTTATCAAAAACGTTACTAAAATGTATAAAACAGAATTAGTGGAAAATCTAATATTATATTCTTCTCAGTCATGGAAATGGGAACTTTAGGACAGGACGTCCTCTCTTGTGTTTATGGTAGGCAGCCATAAAGATGGCTTACAATGTAAGCCAAAACGTTGGCAAATAATTTTATAAATATTAATTTTTTTCTGGTATTTAATCCCACGTAAATTTTACTAATATGGTAGATAATCTTTTAAAAAATACACTTTTTTTAAATTAGTATTTTTTTGGATCTACCTTGACCGAACCCCAACTAAAATCATCTAAATATATTCTTTAATGTTAAAAAAAAAAAACCTTATTAGGATAGGAATTAAGAATTTTATTTTGAGTACTAAACTGGCACTATTATTTTTAAAATAAAGAAACTTAATTCCTTGTTTAAGTTTCTAATTAAAAACTCTGAAAAGGACTCAATTTACTTTGAGATTGAAGGGAAAGAGGTGGTTTATATGGAGTAGTTACTTGAGTTATAAAATTAAATAGAATATAATAGATGTAAATGTAATTGCCTAACCATTTGTGACTCAGGACAAGCTTATTTATCGATAAAAGCTTACCAGGGCGGGATTTGAACCCGCCAGGATTGCTAGACCTAAATGAATTCCATGAGCTACCCTGGCACCCCTAACATTGTTCTTAGAAACTAAAATATGGTAAACACAAAATGCTAATAAAAAATACACTCCACTATCATTAAATATTCTACCTAGTTTTTATTTTCAATTAGTGACAAGTATTTTATTCATAATGTACACTACTACTTCTATCTCACAAAATCACATCAGACTTTTTGCAATGGAAGATCAGAAGTACAGACTCTTATTTGATATACTTATTCATCTTTCAGTTCTGAAGTATCTTGCACACAATTCGGCGTACTCTACATTTCTCACACGTGGTATTCTCTCACTTGTAAACAAAATTTCCACATTTGCTTCTATAAATAACCACTGTCATTGAAAAAGTGCTCTAGAATAAACAGCTTCTACTTCACCGATTTTTTAATTATAAATAAAAAAAAACCTTCAAACTGATTATTATTATCAGCTCATAGCTTATAGCATTGTTATCTATAAAGCAGTTAGTACAATCAGTTAGTTTTCATTATTTAAATAAATACCTTGACAATCCTAGGACTATTAAAAGGATTATTGGACGAAGAGAAAAATAAATCTTCATTCATTAGGAGTATAAATAGGATACAGTTTTGAATTTTTTTTTTTTTTTTGTACCGCCTTAAACTATGTTCTTATCCTTTTTTTTTTTTTTAAAGTACAACTTTTGAGTAAAATATTCCAAAATCTCATACCTTCTATTATCCGTCTTCATTGGTTTCTGCAAACCATCTTCTGTTGGCAAGAGCTTTCGGACATTGTCCATCCTCGTGGCCGAATACATGCCTTCACTCTCAATGGTTGAATACAGACAGTGACAGTGAACGCATGGTTTGCAGAAACCAATAGACGGATAACAGAAGGTATGATAGTTCTATATTCATTGGTGGTGGAAATAACCTTTTAGATTATTTATAATAGAACAATTCAGTGAACAGAAGGATCTGAGAATTAAATTAGAGTTTGGTATTAAAATCTTATTATTAGATGTTTTTTCATAACGCCCCATTGAAAGCAACTGCCAAACGATGGTTCGTTTGCAAAAGGAAGCATNTATATATATATACTAACAGACCTATCCACGAGTTCTTCTGGCTACGGCAATATAGTCCAATATAAAAAAAAACCTTGCAGCCGGTAAAAAACCAATCAGAATGAATTATAAACCTTAGTTTAAAATTTGTAAGCGATTTATGATAACGTATAATTAGGAATTAATACAATATTTATGTATTTTATTCATCTCACATTTAAGTATAGTTTCTAATTATCAAGTATGTTACAATTATATGTCAGGAACCAAGGGTATACTCATAAAAATAAAACATTAAATCATGAAATGTTATTTACAAAACGTACTCGTACATTCAGATGTAACTGGCTGGCAGTAATTGTTGACGAAAGTTAATCATCAAGTTATCACGACATTATTTTGCTACTGCAGTAGGGGTTCGTTTTATCCTCTAATAAATGGAAATAAATATTCAAATGTAATTAATATCGGACATTAGAAATTGTTAGTAGCACGACTTATGACAGTAACACTCGTCAATTTGTGTTTAGTTATTCATGTAACCATGACTTAAACACCTTGCATATTATTTCACATGAGTATCATTTCTTACATAATTACTAATTTTTGACAAGTTTAGTACGACATTAATGTTTTTTTTATATTAATTGAAAAATGTTAAAATAAATAATTGAAAATATGAAAATTTGAATTTATCATTCTGAAGTACAAATAGTGGAAAAACGACTTAGATAAAGAGAAAAAAAAATCCCGTTTGAATCAAGAAACAATGCTAAAATTAAACTTACTGTTACAAAATTCACAATAAATATCTAAAAGAATTTTTTTTTCACCAGACGGAAGTCATCATACAAATTCCATAAGTGACCCTATTGCGATCAATATCGTAAAAATAAATTAAACTCGCAATAAATTTCTCAGAAAAATTATTGTTCTCGTAACTTACGATTTGTCATAATAACGACAATAACAAAACTATATTGAACCTGATCATGCAAAAAAAAAAATTTAAGTGTTCAAAACCCGAAACACTTATTTTTTACAACATCCGTTTCTTATGTCATAATAGTTTTACCCCTTAAGTAACTTACATTATCAAACAATGCAATTTTCAAAACACTAAGTCTACAAAATTCGATCATAGAAATTTGCCCCTAGGCCAAAGTCAAAATTTATGAAGTTTAGAAAAGAAAATCAACATGTATTTTTATTGGTTATTCATGTTTTTTCTTTAATTTAAAGCATAGTTGTTTTTCCTTAATATCACACTCTAGCATCTACTATTTTTACCGTATGGGCTCTTGTGATACGGCCAATGAAAAACCTGCTAAAGGTCGGCTTGCGTTATCTATTTTAGGCTGAGGGTGATTTTCTTAGACGAGAAACAAGCAGCAGGTTATTTCCGAAATATTTTATTATAATTTCAAAAACGTTATATTGATTAAACAAATCTTGAAGGAGTTATTATGTTTCAGGCATAAATCTATACGTCACAACGTGCTCTTTGTAAAAGTGTGCAATGGAATATAAATGTTTTAAAATTAAATTTTTGTATTCAATATAGAAAACATTTGATATAACAATGATAATCTCTTTAAAAGCCGAGCTTGTGAAAAGCTTTTCAATGTTACCCCTCTCTGTTTCGCAATGTAGTGAAATACATTCATCAGGATGCAAAATTTAAAAGAAAAAGAAAAAATCCGGGAGAGAGACTTTGGAGGAATGACTCTTCAGCCCAAGATTTAGAAGAAAATAACCTGGAATATTCAAGAAATTGCTATTAAATATCAGAGACTCCTCCATATCTCCAATCTCTTTCTCTCTGTCCTCCGGGGACTCCAAAATTCACCTCTCTCATTCCACACCTCTTTACTCTATAAAACCACTTTACTGATCCGTGCCGTTTTGCATTGGATTGAAGTGGCCTGGACAAACACTTCAAACGGAGAGTTTTTGACCGTAGAGATTTTTAGTAGATATTTTTTGTTGGGGTTCGGTCAAGGTTAATCTAATAAAAAAATGTGTATTTTCCATTATCTGCCGACGTTTCGGCTTATATTGTAAGCCATCGTCAGAGCTGTACTGAAGGCGAGAGGAGACGTCGTGCCACCTGGATCGCTTGTTTATCGCCAAGAGGCAGGGTATGATCGGCAAATCCTACCTCTCAATCATGAACATTCATTGTCACAACACCAGTGACAATCATTCATGGTTCAATCATATCTCTACTACCCCAGAAACATTCATTCACAGTTTGGAGCGTTAATAGTCTCACCAGTGACTTTAACAGAGGAATTTGGGTTTCTTGGCCTAACTCATTCAGATGCCTTTCGGTTAGATGACCTACTGCAATAATCACTCATATGAAATAAAACCATTTTTCTTCTTAAAAAAACAAACTTATTTTATTGAATTCTATACAAATATTATATATAAATATAATTAATATATAAA